>JAMKCH010084886.1:0-112359 GCA_023653785.1 Ophioderma brevispina | reverse complement strand
GTGCGTAGGGCATCGGTCTTGCTTTGAGATGGTGGAATTGATATGTGAGTGTGTCTGTGTTCACCTGGATTTTAGTCAGGGAAGGCATGGAAACGGTACAACCAACAGTGCAAAGGCACTGGGCCACAAAGACAGATGGACAGTATTACGTCTCTGGATTAGCTAACCAAGGTTGCGACGTTCTAAGAGGGCCTAAGTCTTGTTTCTCTACGCTTTGGTGAAGAATTGCTTTGGTAGCTAGCAGTTCTTTGCACACATCAAGTGCATGTTTTTTTTAAGGTTTGGGGTATGAGGAGACGAACTGGTGAACAATAGTCAAGAATTGGAGGAGGAGAAAGAACCATGGTACGGTTATAATTGGATGTGCGAACATCGGGATGACTTTCACAGGCTACATGCCTAATGAAACCAATAAGTTTATTACCCTAGCAAAACCATCTTTCACTTGAATGTCCCCCATTCAGATCTTTGAAAAGATGACACAAGAAGGGGCAGAGATCCACTTTATCTAGGGCAAAATCATTAATCGAGTAAGCGACTGGATAATAGTACGTTTTCTAGAAGGATTGACATGAATTTACATTGGTGGGATTAAAAATGAAGTGCATTTTGGGTTGGACCAGCTGTTATAATTTGTAAGATTCCGATTGTAAACTTCTTACATCAACATTTTGAATTGTACGATATAAAAATGTGTGCCTAGATCATTGACATAAATGGTGAAAAGAATTTACCTTCAAAAAAGTCATAGTTGAAGTGAAGTGATAATGGAAAGCCATTCCAATTTATTAAATTTTGGGGGGTAAATAAAAAAATGGCAAAAAAGGTCAACTCAAAATTGTCCAAACATAGGTAAATTAATTAGTCTAAATACATTCCTTTCTTAAATAATCGACGAACATGTCCATTCACCTTCAATGAGTCATTTTAAGTGGATAAAATGGAAGCCATACGAATTTATAGTTTTGGGGTGGTGTGGTAAAAATTGCCACCCCCCAAAAAGAATGCAGCATGGATACTCAGTCCCAATACCTTAGTTTCAACAAAAGTTTAAAGAGGGGAAACAATTGCCGTTACATCTAAGGAACGTCAATAAGTAACCTAGTGTTGTCGTTCTATTTTCATATGTTTAGATCCATGACCGTACGCAGGATTTATTGGGTGGGTGTGCGGAACTTAGAAAAAGTGCACTTTTTTCCCCGAAAAAAAAGTGGACCTTTGTGGTGTGAAGGTGGAACATAACCCCCCCTTAAAATGGTCCTTTTGTGCTTTTTTGACACATTTCACAACAAAAAGTGGACTTTCGTGTCAATATTTCTCTAAATGTTTGAACTTTTTATCAAAATCATCCCAAAGTGGACCTTTTTCCCTTTTGTGGAATTTGGGGGGGGGGGATGACGACGCACCCCCCCCCCTCCCATCCCCAAAGGGAACTTTTTCTTTGTGGAATTTGGGGGGGGGGATGACGACCGCCCCCCCAAACCCCGCAACCCGCCCCCGGGCCGGGTTAGATCAAAAATGACCAAATATCAAAATTGCCCAAAATGGTTAAATCAAATACATCAAGTTGTGATAAATTAGAAAGCTATTTGAACGTAATTCCAGTTTGGCGTTGATGAAACCAAGGCAAATAAGGTGTTTCTTTGTTCCCCTCCAGGGAAAAGTGCATTATAATGACCAACTCATTGTCAACTTGAATGTAGTCTGGGTGACGCAAATTCTGCCCTGATTAAACAATTTTGACAAAATAGGGCAGGAGAGTAGAGCTAAAGTACCCATTGTGGGTAAACTTCAAAGCTGAGGATTTGAAGACAGCTGTTTGAACATTTCACCACAAAACGTGGACTTTCTTGTCATATTTCTCTAAATGTTTGCACCTTTTTTTATCAAAATCATCCAAAGTGGACCTTTTTCCCTTGTGTGGAATGTGGGGGGGGGGTGATGACGCCGCACCCCCCCCCCCCCCATCTTTTGAAACATTTAACAACAAAAAGGGGGGAGGAAAAAAAATAAAAAATTTCTATAAATTTTGAACCTTTTTAAATTTATCAATCATCCCAAAGTGAACCTTTTTTTCCCCTTTTGTGAGTTGGGGGGGGGGGGGGTAATAGAGACCGAAATATCAAAATTGCCCCCAAATGGTTAAATCACATACATCCAAAGGGTCATAATTAGAAAGCTTATTGACGTAATTCCAGTTTTGGGGGTTGAAACCAGGTCTAATAAGTGATTTTTTTGGCCTTTCATCAGTTGAAAAGAGTGCTAGCCAGTTAACTTTCAGATTCCTGAGTCAAATTGGAACCAATGGGACCCAATTCAATCCAAAACCTGATCAAAATCAATTAAGATAAAAATGTGGAAATATGAGCGTATGACTTTGTCCTACTTTGACATTATGTCTTCTTTTGCACAGGTTAAAAGAATTATGCGTTTACATACCACGGGATATAATTAAACGTGGTAAATAGACTGCGAGCCGGAGTCGAAATCTATTCAAAATCAACTCAAAAATGGGGAACCCAATTAATTAAAACGTGTGGCTTTGTCCACATTTTTATTATTACCCTGTGTTGTTATAAATTTCTAATGAATATTAATAGATTGTTAGGGGGAAGGGGGGGGTAACGGCCAGGGGTTTGATTTTTCCTAGATCTCGAGCTAAGTTTTAATTGGGCAAAATTACCTGACAGTTCTAATCAGCTATTACTTTTTTAATATTTTTAAATTACATCTTAATATTGTAAAGTATATTCTATGGCTATACATTAAAATAGCCAATCTTAGATATATTGTAGAAAATATCAAACTAATAATGTCTTTGAAATTAATTAGTCCTCCCATGCTGATGACACAAATTACACAAACAACGTTTTAATCAGTTTTATACCTGCATTTTGATATGCAAGTGGATTATTTTGTCCCTTCTGGTGTTCTAATTGGAACTTGTAGTAATTCCTCATTCCATGGAATTAATCAGGCTTACTCATAAGCTTTTTGTAGTTTAGTATTATTACCAGTGATCTATCAGGGTCTAAGCGTAGACTGCACTCTTGTTTTAATTTGGGACCTGGGTTTGATCAATATTAACGCCCAAAAACTTACCCATCAATCTTGTCCCGTTCTAATGCTAAGGCCTAATACACGAGAATAAACCATTTGGCTCAACCATGTCGGAGAATTACATTTTGGACCATTTAAACCATAACTTACTATGCGGTAAAATTGGGACAGTGACTGTTTTTCCTTTCGGGTTACTGCTGTACAAAATGCTCATCTGGCCCTGTTGATTAACTATCAACTTAAACAAAACACTCAACCGCGATTCACATTTATGCAGTTTTAAAGAAACAAATTGGAGATATTTTCTCATTGTAATTATGCATTAAAGCAAAAGGCATTCTCTAGTATTATCTCATTCGTGTATTCGATATTCAAAGCACTGAATTAACAATTTTGACAAATAGGGCAGAAACTAATTAACCCATTTGTGGTAAACTTTCAAGCTGAGATTGAATAGCCATACATCTTACGGACACAAGTGCGTGCATTAACATTCATTTAGCATCATATTTTAATTTGGTGTTTTCTGATTCTGACCATATTAACCATAAAATTTTGAAATCATGTTGATCCTTAGCCCATTGTGACTACAAAATGGGTAAATTGGAATACCCCTACATTGTATCCACCTAATTTTATTACCTTGAAACACATGGTCTTAATAAGTTTTTTAGAAGAGCCATTATGCCCTGCTTTACCAATTTGGACTTTTTTACCTTTTTTGTTGGAACATTTTACACCGAAAATGTGTTAATTGCAAAATGCTAGCACTTTATGTACTTAAGCATTGTCCTTTGAGGCACGTAATGAATAATGTCCCCCTTAACCACCCTCGTCTTCCAGGGTAGGGTACCACCCCAGCTGAAACTTTCTCCGTGGGCTAAAATGCCAGCTTTGGCAAAAGCTTCTTCCGAGACTCATTTTCTCAATCCTTTCCGTCAGTTTACGAAAGAAATGTGAGGTAGCACCTTCACCGGGGTTAGGGTATGCCGTTAAGTAGTCAAGTTACGGGGTGGTTGCCACAGCAAGAATATTTTAGGTACATTTTTTTAAATTATTATGCAAAGTATTGCTCTAAAACTATATATTATTAAATATTCAACGGCATCATTAGAGGAAAAAACCGCATGAAAATCGATATTCCTACTTTTTAGCGAAAGATCGGATTTTTCGCCCTTTCTATGGAAAATCCCAATTTGGCCGATTCGCGGACTTTATATGACGTCATTCTGATGCCATACTTGGTCTGTTAGAACTTGTTTTGGGATTAATGGAAGGAAAGAAGAGGGCCATAGCTAGTATCCATTGGTATCAAAACTGTTGAAACACCGGGTGCTTTATATAACGAATTCTCGGGGCCCCCTTGGTTAATCCATATTACAAAAAAAGCTTGGTCTCTAGACGAGGGTATTTGAGAAAAAGTGTTTTTTGGACTAATTATTAGTTTGTGGGACAAATTGAACTTAGTTGGCCAGTTTGACCCTACAATATGTCAATGAAAGGGCTAGCATCTTATTCAATTAATTTTAGTTCCTTTGGGGAGTAAACTAACATGTTCCCATTAAGTCGTTGAGAAAGGAGGTATGACTCATTTATGGATTTTTGGGCAATTTGCTGTTTTTTTGGCCAATTTGACCCCAGAATATGTAAAATTGGAATGGCTATAGCACTCAAATCCGCCCGGCATTTGTGTTCCCTTATTGGGATGTACCAACCACATGTTTCTGTGAAATTTGAGGAAAAAGAAGGCAATATGATTGATTGACCTATTTTGGACTATTTTGACCTTTTTGGCCAGTTTATCCAAAATAAAAAATTAGAATGGCCAAAAACCCCATACGTATTGTATGTCCTGAGGATGCGAATCCAAATGGTTGGATGTTTGTACAAAATTACGCCGTCAAAACTTTTTCCGAGCACTTTTTGCCTCAATGGGCGGCCGTCTCACACCTACAAATCAGTAGTTGGTCATAAACAAAATATTACAGCTGGTAAATATGTTTATTGCTGGCCTTCAATCAGAGTTCTGTCAGACCATCTATGGGACCTCTGTGAAACTAACCCCCTTTTGGCTCCGACCAGGAAAGCTAGCTGGGATTTTTATAGATTTGTTGGAACAGTCCAAATATCGGGGTTTGGTCAACAATTTGGATCAGGGGCCGGGAGCAAATTGAAAGTGGTGCGGAGGGCTAATGCGTATCAGTGTAGCAGAGTAGGCTATAGTACAGAGAGTACGGTAAACGGCGCGCAACAGTCTGGCTTATGAGCTTTTTGGCCGAAATTTCAACAAAGCACACTACACATAAGTGTAAAATTAACTTAACTTAGGAGTTCCCTTAAATTAAGGCAAACCCGAAAGTAAATCTCAACTATTGCTCATTTTTCTCTGGGTACGTGCAATATTTTGACCATTTTAGGTATCGTCATGCTGCTACTTGAAACAATTGTTTGAAGAAAAATTAACATCTTCATAAAATTGATCATTATTTAGCGCCAAGGTTAGTTTACGTGTGTTGGAAGCAAATCAACTTAAAATATTTTAGAAAAAATGGGGTCATTTAAGGGGCATAGGTCCCTCAAAGTTGCCCTTAAATACTGACGTGTTAAGTGATTCACTTACAAAGTTAAGTGAATCCTCAAAATTTTCCTTGAAACGGGAATCTTTAGCAAAATTGCCTAAGTGTGCTTTTGTGAATACCGCCCAAGGACCATAATTATAGTCCAGCGACCATTATGGTTCCCCCTCCGCGAGCGCGGAAACCTTGCATTGTTCGCTTTCCAACAAACATTTTCCCATGCAAATTTGATACAACAATGTGAAATCATGCTTATAGGTATGATAACGGTTTTAAAAAGTAAAAATTAGTGGATGGGTTAAGTCATTTGTGGACTTAAGCATTAAAGTGTTATGAGAGTTTGTATATCATGCTGTCCGGGGGTGGGTGCGGGAGGGGTGTCCCCCGCCCGCGCGAAGCGCGGAACACTTGCAATATTCGCTTCCCAACACCAATCTCCATGCAAAATTTGATCCAACTACTTATCTGTTGGAACCGGTGAAAACGCGTTGAAAACAAAGCTGAAAATGACACAAAAGGCCACCATCTCAGACAAAAAGGTTGTGAAAAACATAGTTGGCGATCCGTATAGCAAGATGGATACAGGTGACAAAAAGGTTTTGAAAACACTTAGTTGGCGATCATGATAGCAAAAGATGGATACACTCAAACTGAACAACGGCACCCCCATATCAGTTACAATGTGCTCATCCACAAGGACACAGTTCATTGGGTTGTTACTTGTACGACATTGACATGAACTGACATTGGGTGATTTGGGTTCCATATATCATGGCCCAAAAAAAACAGGGGTGTATTTTCTAAATACATGGTTGGACTTAAAAAGCCTACTTGAACTATGTTGCCAGGGGAATTGAGATTTTACTAAGCTCTGTTGCCCCGTCATGGGACTGGTATGTAGTAACTCTTCTGTAAACATGGTTAAAAACTCCTCAGGGTAAATTGCCCTTATTTTTTGAGCTAAACACTGAGCTACATAAAATTCTCTCATTGAAATCAACTTAATTATTTGTAAACAGTAATAAAATTTTGAAAGTGTATCAAGTGATCAAGTGTACGGTCTCTT
Organism: Ophioderma brevispina; assembly: GCA_023653785.1. NCBI lineage: Eukaryota > Metazoa > Echinodermata > Ophiuroidea > Amphilepidida > Ophiodermatidae > Ophioderma > Ophioderma brevispina. Next base: position 105,657 of record JAMKCH010084886.1, on the reverse strand, counting down.
TGTTCAGTTTCATGATTGAAAATTCTCTCTTCATTTTCAAGGGTTAAACACCTCACCACAAACTTGAAGGGTGCTCAGAAGAGGAAGGTTGTTACTTGAGTTTGCCTACAGTTCACGCAATGGTATTGATTATGTTAACCACGATTACCCATAGACTTACGTGTGTGACAAAATGGTTTGACTATTTTTCTCTACACAACCGCCACTTTTGTTTTATTGAGGTCTGTCATTTTCACCAGGTTTAAAAAGATATTGTAGGTAATAAATATCTTCAAAACGACGTTTGGTTTGATATGTCCACCCACATGTTGAGAAATTTGAAGACAAAAAAGTAAACTTTTGCGACACTCGGTAGTAGATCAACCGTTTTTAAAAAGTAAAATATGATAGTTGATGTTTAAGTTTTGTTTGAACTAACAGCATAAAGGTTCATGGAAAGCGCGAGAAAAACTTGCTGGATATTTCCATTTCCAAAACACATTTTACATGCAAATTTATTAGAAAACAATTTGAAATAATTGCTTTATAGTATATGACAAAGGTTAAAGTAAATATAGTGGATGGAAGTGTTTATGCAGAGTAAGTATATCAAGCTGCCGGGGAGAGTGCGGGCAAAAGTGCGGAACCCTTGTAATGTTCACTCTCCAAAACACATTTTCTATGCAAAATTTGATGGTACAATATTATTTTATAAGGCATGACAAACCGTTTTGCAAAGCAAAATCAACTTGTTTTAGTTTTTGCTGATGGACAATGGCCGAAATGCAGCATGCATGTGCCTCGTAAGCGATGCGGGTGTGGGTAGGAGCGAAACTTAGGAGTATTAGTTTCAAGGCTTATTATAATTAACATTGATAGGACCATTTAAAAATTGCAAATTTAATTATAAAAAATAGTAATATAAGCCTACTTTGAGTAACGGTCTGAAAGGATAACCTAAACTGGTGTTGTAAGGCTAATAATTTTTGAATGAAGAACGTCAAAGTTGGTTGAACGGCCGCTTTCATGCATGCATAAAGGTCGTACAAGATTAGTCATAACGTTCAATGACAAATGTGTTGTCATTTATCAAATTCTGGAGAAGCCCTACACTTAAATTTGGTCTGTAATTACTTTTAAAACCGCGTGTTAGCGCGGAAAAATTTTGAGAGTATTTTCCAATATAAGTACCAGGGCAATTTTTTTCTGTATTTCCCGGGGCAAGTTTTTTTAACCCTCTTATAGGTAAAGTAAAACCTTTACAATGTTCCGCTTCCACAACACATTTTCTAATCCAAATGTGACAATTTGAAAATGAAGTTGTCCCCTAATAATGCTTGTAACAAGTCCATATGCACCCCCTTTAAAAATCCTACAGGAAACAACCCAAGAGGGCCCTGACACTGAATTCGGGGTTATAACTCCATAGGTGCAACAAAGATTTTGCGGGCATCAAATATGGTCTGTTACTATAGTGGAGTGATTTTCAAATAGATTAAAGACCCCCATATATTTTACTTGTATTTGGCTACAGAAATAATTTGAAAGTGAAACCAAAAATGCGATTTTGATTTGCGTACTTTCAATGTTTTTACATGGGCTGTATAAACTAGTCAATTTCAAAATTTTTGTACCTAAGAAAATGATTCTCAGATTAGGAATTCACATGGGATATTTTTTGATAGAAAGCATTTACATTAGTTGCAGAAATAGAAACTTCACATTTTTCGGGGACACCTGTTATGTTGAACTCTCGTTGCAACCTGTAACACTTAACGGCATAAGGGGGGGATCGGTGGGTTAATAGGGGTGGCGGACCCCCCCCATTTTGGTTTTTTTTAGGCCGGGGGGTAGGGGTTTGTTTTTGGCGGTTGTTGTTCCGGTTGTTTTTTTTAAAGCTGTGTAAGTTATTTGTTTATTTTTTTGTATTTGTCTCACTTTTAGTTGCGCTTGCATTGGTGCAAAACAAAAAAATTCAAATTCCATCGCGAAGTTTTGCGTTTGTTAATTAGAATGGGTCCCTAGGAAGACCCCCCTCTCCCCCCTTATGCACTAAATTGGAAGTGCCCCCATGAAAAAATTAAAATCTTAATAGAGTTACACCTGCTAACTAAAATGCTTGGTTGTGGAAAAAAAGTCATGTCCTTTAATCTACTGATGACAGGGAATTAAACATTCACTAACACCATTAAAACTTATTCCAAGACAGGCTCAAATCAAGCCAGAAACCAAAGCCTATAACATTCCAAAGCAGACTCAAACAAAAACGAAAACAAGCAAAACCACTTAAATAAACAAGCACTTTGAAGCTTGGTACTTCACTTGAGTGCCTTCAAGTGAGCTATGTTTGTTAAGTGCTTGGTTATTTTATAGCTGTGCTTAGCTTGATATGTGCTTGTATGTGCTGTTTCTGCTTGTTTCAACTAGTATTAAGAGGGAGTGGTATTGTTATCTGCAGTTATTCCCCTTTCAATTCAGTGGAATTTAAACAAGCAAGATGATTTTTCAAAACCAAGCACTTTATGTTAGGAGTGTTAACTGTATGTGATTTCATAATGCATACACCTAGTGACATAAAAAAAGTAAATAAGTAATCAAAAAATTTTGGAAAGTTATAGTAGGCCATTGGTGTCATAATATTTTATATTAATCGTTTATAGCGGTTTAATGTAGGAACCTATGTAATAAAATTATTGGCAAGTAAAGTTAAAACCTAAAAATTTAAAATGGAACCGAGACATTTTTATGTGTGCTTAATATGTTTAAATATGTTCATCCTTCACCATTAAAGAATCAGCAAAGTCTAGGTGATTCAGTGCCGTAGAAAAAGGCAGACGAAACAATAGTGTCTTTTAGCACCATTTTGACGCAAAATTAAAATCAATGTTTTGCCCCTAATGTTCTACTGAACAATTTTTTCAGTTTTTATTTCTTATTGTTGATGTCTTGAATCCTTCTAACATGTGGGGGTGGATTTCATCTAAAAATTCCTTTGGGAAAAAGTGGTTAATATGGATGAAGGGTCCCTCCTTAGGAACCCCCCCCCCCTCCGTATGCAATAACGTAAAGTGCAAAACCCCTTATGCAAACTAACGGAAGTTGCAAACCCTTATGCCAGTTAAGTGTTTGTTAAAACCTAAATGTTTTTTAAAATTTAAAAACGAATTTATGGGTTACAAAAGTATATTTTTCCGTATATATTTATATTAAGTAGGGTAAGGTAAGTGTCGCATTGATTTGTTTCGGCGAGTTGGGGGAAGGGACGACGGCTGCCTTGCATCCGCCATGACATTAACTAATTTTTGAAAACCACATACTTATGTAAGACATCGATACTTAAGTCAATTCCACCTTTCGCAGATATCCCTTCCCCTCTTTAGTCTCTCGGTCTCTATAATCTCTCCCTTATCTCCATGCCTTGCTAGACAATCTCTTTAGGATGAGATATCTCTGTCTCCTCTCTTCTCTTCGCGCTTTTTGTTTTTTTTTTTTTGATTCTCAAAAAAGTGGGTGCGGCGATCGCCCGCACCGGGGCATAGATTGAGAGCCCTGTGGATATGTTTTATAGCAAATCACGCCTAGGCTCTTCTTGTTGCAGATGGACCCGTACCAACTTTGCCCTTGATCTTAAACTCAGAATATAAAGTAAATGGGAGTTGAGAGACCTCTATTACACCTGAGTGTGAGTGGCATACACAATATTGCCGTTGCTTCTACCAGTAACAGTTATATGCATCAATGCATCTCACAGAGTGAACATAATGGACGCCAAAGGGCTGGAAAAATGTTCTTTAACTACCAACAAAGAGAAAATTGTGAAAATTGCTTATTTGTGTCAATTGTACACTTGGAAAATGAACTGCTTAATTCCTGAAAGGGCACTCGACAGTTGCAATTAATGCAGCTCTAAAGCAAACAATGGACTTCAAATTTTGCTCCCCCCCCACTTTTTTTTTTTTTTTAAAAACCTTTCTTACTATTGCCTGAAAAACAAGGGTCAGAATATTTTGAGCTATGGGGATACTTGAGAAAAATTTATGACCAAAAAGCAGTACATGTTACATAGGGCAAACTTTTCTCACGACACTATAGCCCTAAGATTTCACAGTGTAAATGAGCAAAAATAGTAGATCTGCTTCCGATACCAAAATTTTGAAAACTTACGGTTAATTAACATTTGGGGTCCTGGGGATGAGGCTAGATTAGCGTCGGGCCATGGACCTTAATAAAGCAGGAGTTATAACCAATAATAATTCTTGTGAAGCTTAACTATGGTCTGATTTAATTGTGGTCAGATGATGTGTGGGAAAGCACTTCGTATGAATTGTAGGAAAAAAAAAAATGTGGTACTGAAGGTTGGAACTTGGGAAATTACTAGAATATTAATAGGCGTGGGGGCACCAGGATCTTTTTTTTTGGGGGGGGGGGATTAGGGAAAGAATTTGGCAGGGGGCGTGGAAGTGAAAGAAAAAATTTTCCGGCCAAAAATGGGTACATTTGCTAGAAGCGTCTAGCTGCGAGAATGAAAAATTTTTAAAGGTCAAATATACAAAGTGACATTCATTGGTTGAAATGCGCATGAAGCATGCAAGAGAATTGGCTACTGTAATTTGATTATTGATACTAGTCATCCATCAATTTTGATAAGTGAGGCTCAAGTTTGGGGGAAACTGGGAGCAAGGAAACTTTCTTTCTCTCCCCGCCCCCCCCCCCTGAGCAAGGACACATTTGGGGGAATCCTCATCTCCCTGCCACCCCTATATTCCCCCACCACCCCCCTGCTGCTGCTGTTCAATGATAGTAGCAAGTTATTTCCCTTAACAAACAGTATATTATTCCCTATCTGAATACAAAAATCGAGCCATAAAAAATAATATGCATCGGGCCATTTCAAACTGCAACCTCATTGTGTCCAGAATTGTCGGACGGTCCAGGCAGGATTAAGGTGTAGTCCCATAATTGTGAATTCACATGACGTTTCTTTAACAGTATGCATTTAACAGTCAAGTGAAGTCCAAAAACATCTACGTGTAACAGCTAGGACTTTTGTGTAGCCTTCAAATTTCCAAACCACTGCCAGCATTCACCTCCAATTTTCATAATCTAACCCTCGATTCCATTCAATAAGCTTCACCGGTGCTTTCGCTAAACACACTCTTCCACATTTAGCACCAGTAATAGCCAATTTGAAATGCGTGAATGAGTTGAGTAAAATAGCAACTTTTGCTCTGAAATAAGCGGATGTTGTAAAAAGTCTGTTGATGACCAAGATGGCTGATGGTTGGAAGAATATGCCCAGTATACAAGGTGTTTCAGGCCCTATGACGAATCATCTGCGTATGTTTATTCATCCCTTCAGTATAGGCCAAGAGCATTAGCTAAATATGGCCTTAAAGGTGGACATGGCTGATAACAAGCTGATTTTTTCAGGATGTGGACTAACATACTAAAAGTCCCCAAGAATCCCAGTTGTGGAACTTTGAAAATCCAAGATGGCGTCCAAAATGGCCGCCATTCCCCGTTTTTATCATAACTTTGCATCCAGATTAGCATGACAAGTGAAAAAGGTGTCTAAACATATGTTTTAAGGTACAAGAAATCTAATAAAACTGTTACCTAGGTAAACAAAAGCTTCTACATAGCCTAAACCAAGATGGCGCCCAAAATGGCTGCCATTCCCCATTTTTATCATAACTTTGCATCCAGATTAGTATGACAAGTGAAAAAGGTGTCTAATCATATGTTTTAAGGTACATGAAATCTAATAAAACTGTTACGTAGGTAACCAAAAGCTTCTACATAGTCTAAACCAAGATGGCGCCCAAATAGTTATTGCCCATTTATTGCCCATCTCTACTGCCCATTATTGAAAATGCAGCTTTCTGATTGGTCAGTTACCAGCCATTATTCTGCAACAGTGGGTCGCACATATATTTTGGTTTTGCAGTATTATCTGTCTGTTCAATTAACTTAGATGTCCGGTTTTTATTAATTATTTCCAAAAATATACGCTTTTGAAAAAAATCACGAAAGAAAAGTTGTTATTCATCATTGGACCCAACAAGACCATTGGGTTCCAACTTGAAAACATATTTCTTCTTTGGTTTTTTATTCAATTTACACTGATTTTCATTGACAAAAGAAAACAAACTGGGTCCAGGTGAATATTGAATTTTGACTCTGAAACTTTAATTTTGATGACAGACCCATTCACGAATTACATGTAGGGGCGCTTCAAAAGCATGTTTATACGAACAATATTATTGATTCGTGGAACCTTAAGTACTTTGATTTCAGGTGTTTGAGCGTGCATTAATGCATGGGCATATAAATGCATCGTTGAAATACCGATACTTTATTTAATAGAGGTCCTGTCTGTTTTATTCAATTGGTTACGAACAAAAGAATCATACAGCTCTCCTGTAATGTCGTCCATTGAAGTTAATGTCGTGTGACACCTTTGATATCATTTCGTTTGTATTGCAAACAACGGTTCGGATTTGATCCTGTTGAACAATGTTGGTATTATTCATTTCATACAAGTGGCAGACAATATTGGTCGTGAATAATATCCGACGACGACAACTTTTACTACCTACAAAGAGGAGTCAATGGAACCTTCCACAAAACGTAATTACTAATGGTACCAAACCTTTATTCGCTCATTTTGAAAACGAGGGTAAAATACCCAGATTACAATAGAAAAAAAAAAAAAAAAAAAACAATATGTCCATCAAAAGTAACATTAGCAACAAACATGATGATTTTTTACCTACTTTTTGTGAGAGGATTTGATTTTTGGATAGATATGTTATGTATTTTAGGTCACTTATTCATATGAAGACAGTTTTCAAACTATCCTGTTTTCAGATAAATTTTTACAAACAAAATACTGTTTTTCAGGCGAATGTTACATTTGATGGACAAAAATGGGAAAATTGTGTCCATCAAAAAGTGTAACATTCACCTATCAAAAAGTCTCATATCTTGAAAACTACTTATTGCAGGCAACTCAAATTTCTACCAGATTTTGCTTTTGTGAATTTCATGAGTTTAAATAGGTAAAAACAACTGATAAAGTGGCCAAACAAAATTTATACTGAAAAATGGTTTTCTACATAAGGCCAAACTACTGGACCCCTCTCTCGTGAAACATGCCATAAATGCATCGTTGAAATACCGATACTTTATTTAATAGAGGTCCTGTCTGTTTTATTCAATTGGTTACAAACAAAAGAATCATACAGCTCTCCTGTAATGTCGTCCATTGAAGTTAATGTCGTGTGACACCTTTGATATCATTTTGTTTGTATTGCAAACAACGGTTCGGATTTGATCCTGTTGAACAATGTTGGTATTATTCATTTCATACAAGTGGCAGACAATATTGGTCGTGAATAATATCCGACGACGACAACTTTTACTACCTACAAAGAGGAGTCAATGGAACCTTCCACAAAACGTAATTACTAATGGTACCAAACCTTTATTCGCTCATTTTGAAAACGAGGGTAAAATACCCAGATTACAATAGAAAAAAAAAAAAAAAAAAAACAATATGTCCATCAAAAGTAACATTAGCAACAAACATGATGATTTTTTACCTACTTTTTGTGAGAGGATTTGATTTTTGGATAGATATGTTATGTATTTTAGGTCACTTATTCATATGAAGACAGTTTTCAAACTATCCTGTTTTCAGATAAATTTTTACAAACAAAATACTGTTTTTCAGGCGAATGTTACATTTGATGGACAAAAATGGGAAAATTGTGTCCATCAAAAAGTGTAACATTCACCTATCAAAAAGTCTCATATCTTGAAAACTACTTATTGCAGGCAACTCAAATTTCTACCAGATTTTGCTTTTGTGAATTTCATGAGTTTAAATAGGTAAAAACAACTGATAAAGTGGCCAAACAAAATTTATACTGAAAAATGGTTTTCTACATAAGGCCAAACTACTGGACCCCTCTCTCGTGAAACATGCCATAAATGCATCGTTGAAATACCGATACTTTATTTAATAGAGGTCCTGTCTGTTTTATTCAATTGGTTACAAACAAAAGAATCATACAGCTCTCCTGTAATGTCGTCCATTGAAGTTAATGTCGTGTGACACCTTTGATATCATTTTGTTTGTATTGCAAACAACGGTTCGGATTTGATCCTGTTGAACAATGTTGGTATTATTCATTTCATACAAGTGGCAGACAATATTGGTCGTGAATAATATCCGACGACGACAACTTTTACTACCTACAAAGAGGAGTCAATGGAACCTTCCACAAAACGTAATTACTAATGGTACCAAACCTTTATTCGCTCATTTTGAAAACGAGGGTAAAATACCCAGATTACAATAGATTTGAAGGTTTAAAATGTCACATTCCTTTTGTCTTTTAAAAACAACTTTCTTTTCGTGATTTATTTTGAACGTGCATATTTTTTGAAATAATTAATAAAAACCAGACATCTAAGTTAATTGAACAGACAGTAAGGGCTCATAATGTATACTCGGCCGGAAAAAAAAACCTTTTCAAATAATGGGCTTGGCTGCGCCTCACACTTTATGTAGTTTTTCCGACCTCAGACACATTGTTCTCCCATAAATGATACTGCATCACCCTCTATCTCATAATTGAAAGCCTTAGTCTAAGTCTTACCCTGACGAAAAATGCCAGACACAGTATCACACCCTGACATCGCATACATTTAAGAAACAGGTGATCTTTGGTAGCCTAGCTTCCTGAATATCACAGTGTGGAAAACCATTACAGCCTTGCTGCGTCATTACATTAACATGTCTGTAGAATCACTTGCTTGAGCCTGTTTGACATGTATGCCAGCCATTAGCAATTTCACACAGAAGTTGTATGAATCTCTTCTTATTGTTGCTATTTGCCAAGAATGATTCCTGGCTAGTGGTTGTTGGCATGCTTTCCTCAATTATTATGTTTGAGATGTTCCCTTTGGGGCTCACCGTGCCTGTTCCGCAACCTTCGGGGACATCCTGCTGCCAAATATTTCCTGGAAGCTTGGATTGCTGGGTGAAGGATTTCACCAATGGCCTTTTTTGTTGGCTTTCACATTATCTGTCTTTGAATAGAGAAGGTGGCCGAGTCCCAAATTCATAAGCAAGGAACTCGTCCATCTCAGAGCTGTTATTCAAGACACATGTAATCCTGTTCAATAGGAGAGATGGATTAACTTCAATATTCTGTCCTGTGACTCTTATGGTTTTCTCTTTTGAGCCAATTGTATTTACTTTGTCACCTCTCCATGATGTGATGTCTGTAAATTTCTTTCCAGACATTGCTTATGGCTTTAATTCCTTTCCAGCTCCACAGCACTGTCACAATTCCCAGACAAATCGGCAACAAGTCCGGTTGTAAGAAAAACTGGACATTCCACTTTGTGGATATGCTTCTAGCGATCAAAACAAGGTGCAGTGATCCTTTTTATCTCTTGATTGTGTAATTTGGTCTTTATGTTGCTTCTGTGTACCTTGCTTATGAACTTGCGCCTCAGCCACCTTCTCTATTCAAAGACGGTGAAATTCAAAAGCCAACAAATTCATTGGTGACCTGTTGAAATTCTTTCCAGAATGGGCCTGGTTTTGTCATAGATGGCGGACATCTTCTTCACCGAGTTGTATGGACCCACACCATCCACTTATGTCCAGGCCTATGTTCATACTCCTGAGAATTATGGTGATTGGTTCGACAGTTATTTTTTTGATAGAGTGGCAGTGTTGGGATGGTCTAAAACGAGGATGCGAGAACAGGCACGCGAGCCAAAAGGTAACATCCAAGACCATGTTTGAGGAAAGCATGCCAACACCCCTAAGCCACGACTTATTCTGGCAATGGTAACAATAAGAAGAGATTCATTCAACTTCTGCATTGAGAAATTGCTATTGCTGCCATACGTTCACAGCGGATATTTCCCACAGCCTTACTGTAATAAGAACCTAGGACTCTATATAGTTGTAGTGAATATTACCTGACCTACTTGTCATGTTTTCGTTACTAGATCAGTGATTCTACAGATATATTCATGTTATGCCGAGCAGCCTGTAACATTTTCCGCATCCGTGATATTTAGGATACTATAGGAGATACGAAAGATCACACAATGTTTCTCCTGCTGTGCTTATAGGTTGTGATACTGTGTCTGTCATTTTTTTCCAGATCAGGGTAAGATTAAGTCATTCAATTTGTTACACAATAACAGAATGATTCCTCCTCTTGAAGTACTTTTACAAACAGTGAAGTAAGGCCAAAACAAAAAAATAGTTTGTCTCAAAGCTGATGATTGGCTTGCAAGTATGCGTATGCGGTATTTTCTTTTTTTTTTTTTTTTAATTTTCACTCTTTTTTTTTTTAAAATGTATAATTTTGTCTGTGCATGTGAATTTTTCTCTGTGCATGTACATCTACCATGGTATCGAATTCTGGAGTCATGGCAGTATCAAGACATCAGCGATTCTTCTCAGATCCACACTGTCTTTCCCCCAAACAAGATTTCAATTGCTATATCTTTAATAGTTTTTGTTCTTATCAGTTTTGTGAGTCTGTCCATTTGTTTATAGTTTGCAGATTCAACTTTAACTTTGAGATAACTGTATCCATCTTTACTTTCCGAAGCACATGTATATACGCGACGTTGCAATTGACCTATTACCCGCAACACCAGTAAATAAATTGCAGCATTGAAATACACGTAATAACCTGTGTGACTCGCGATTTTAAACTGAAGCGGCAAGATTTTGCTAGGAATCATATATCAATGGAGTTGCACATCGCTAAAACTTTAATAGTGTAATTTAATGTATGGGGGTTCGTCATTTGGTTTTGCGATATGCGACCTAAACGCCACTTTTAGTGACATTTTCCACCCGTTTCGAGCCTCACATTCTCCGGAAGTGATATTGCCATTTATTTGGTGTGGAGTGTTTTTTTCACTTCACACGCTGGTGCGCCGGAAGTAATCGTGCCTCTGCCGCACGTCAACGATAAAAATAGTCCATTCACCGCCGAGATTCGCAGATTTCGTGATCGTGCATTTGCACAATTAAGTTTTCCAACAAAAATTCCGGAGTTCATCGACTTTTTTTTTAGAAAAAAAAATAAAAAAAAGTTCCGCATAACTTTTTTTCAATTTTCGGCGAAATTTAAAACGCGCGCGCATCTTTGAGACAAAACCATTTTTTTTTTTCCTAACACTCATGAGGATGGTGGAGAGAGGTTGGAGAAGCCTTTATTTTGAAGCTCTTACCGGGGCCAGCAGTCTACGACTCCGCTCAACAAATATTTTCCAATTGCGTACAAAAGAGCATTGGTCACAGTTCTTTAACATGTTTTAAGTTCAAAATTTCAGCTAGCCTCCAACAATTGCTGCAACATTCAAATGACACTTATAACACAGTTCACAGTGTATTGACAATTAATCTGTGCCTCCAACATAATGGGGGTGGTGATTACCAAGACGGAGAACTTCTGTAGAAATGGTCATTCCTGTTGCAACGCAGCTGACACCTCGCTTAACATGGTATCATGTTGTTGCAACCCTGATTGTTGCAGCAATATGACTTCATTGCAAAAACCTTGCACTCATTTTGCACTTTGATGTGCAATAAATGCAGTGGACAGTCATGTCATAACACGCAACCAGCCCTAGGTGCTGCTGATGATAGAGATTTGCACCAAAGCTGTATTTGTAAACGCAAATGATAGTTATCAAATCAAGTTTATATAGGGACCCTGATACACCAGGTATATATGGTGCACAATTTAAATGTTATTATTGCATGTTTAAGGTACGGTACTTAAAAGTTATGGACGCTCTGGGATTAATTGGGATACAAGTGAAGTAATATTGGTATCCTAAAATATATATTTGGACACTTGCCCTATTTCTATCGATGTGAAGTAAATTATTTGAACATAGGCGGCCATTTGGAGAAATGTTTGGCGCCATCTTGGTTTAGGCTTATATAGAAGCTTTTGTTTACCTATGGGGTGGGTAACAGTTTGTAATGGATTTCTGTACCTTAAACATAGAATAGACACAGTGTTCGTTTACCAGATAAACGTTACTGCACTTGTGCAGGTCACATATAAAAAACCTACCTGCACAAAATGGAAGGCCCGCACACAATTTCATCATTTCTTAGCCTTTGTAAACGTAGAACTTACCCTATTTCTGCTAAAACTCGCTGTCTTCTTTGGATTCCGCCAGATCTAGATCCCCCCCCTCATTATAACCCACTTGAATTAGATAATTTCCAAAATGAGAAGAGCGTTCTTTCTGCACGATTTTAATTCCACTGGATTCAGAAATCCATAGTCCATAAACCACGATTGTAACTTTTGGTGTTGATTGCGATGTCGTCGATCTACCGTGTTTCATTTTGTGCTAATCATTTTTTACAGATAAAAGTAAACATGGGCATCATTTCGTAAGGAATATTTTTATACTTACATAAAAAGTAATTTTTAAATGGTTGAACTTCTAATTTTGGGCCTAAATTTGCACATGTCCATGTGCCGGGTTTTGTTAGGAAGTGCCTGCAGCATAATCATGTTGCCTGCAATGTGCAGGCGGTAATCGAACACGGGTATGTACAAGTTCATCTCTCGGCCGTGGGCCTCAATTTTTGACAGTGAATATCAATCAACTGCAGCAACCCGAACCACAGGGTTAGAAATATATCACTTATCTCAAGTGTTAAGTTGTATAAATTTACAATCCAAGTTTCAGCAGAAAAATCCGCCTTACTCAGGTTAATATTTCGTTAGATAACCAGAGATACCCGGCACCGATCACTCCATTCCATTTTGTGTTTTGTGACAATTAACTTCCATCAATAAATAGGTTCAAGTAGCCCACCTCCTAATGATGTTCTTGTCTGCACCTCGCACGTGTGAAACTGTGAAGATGTTTTTAGTCCTTTCTTCTGCATAGATCGCACCAAACTTCTGTGACAAGCACGCTGCCGTCAATAACTTCTATAACCAATCTCCCCATAGCATAAACTTACAGCTTAAACTTTTGTAAGCACCTTGTACGAAGACGGCAGAGGTCATTTTTTTCCCGAGTACTCACGTAAACAAAACTGCATAAGCATGGAGTGTCAAAACACATCCCAATAGGTCTGGCTAAACAATCGAACGGAACTAACGTGTTAGAATCTGCTTGTCAGGTCCTTCTTACATTGCCTTAAATTGGACTGCAGTAAAGGTCACCCCCCAAAAAACCGAACTGCACTGTGTTTTGCACTGCTTTCAACACGTGGTTCAGAATTGCTTATTCAAGAAATTATCTCGGTTTTGTGGTCATTGATCCCTTGTTTTTAACGAATACGGCAGGACAATGTCGTATTCGTACGGTAAGGCGCGATAAATCACGCTCACATAAAGCACTTAAGCGCGCATGAGCGCTCGATCGAGCTCGCCGCTCCCTTAAAAGACATGTCTGATTGAAGGCATTATCATCTGGATTTTGCGGAAATGCGCCCAAATAACATCACATCTATAAAGAAAAAGGCTAAAATTTTATTTATTAGCATGGTTATTGTTATTTTTTAAAATTAAGAAAGGCATCAAAATTTCGGGTTAGGGTTTATTCAGTTTTATTTAGACAAATAGGCTACATTTGCGTTTACACTCCCCGTTATGGGATATTAAGTATTTTTTAAGGCGTCGCTGATTAAACATTTTTTAGGCTTAAATTCTTTTCAAAGATTCATCTCGCCTGCCTCTGTTAGTCAATATTACACCTAGTGAAATTACGTCATGTAACTTTTGACATACAAGCTTTCATTAAGCCTCTGGCAACACAAACCACGTGACTTTTGAAAATTTTTGTCTTGAAATTTCATGAAATTTCACTTCCTAAAAAGGGAGATGAGATATTAATGACTATCCTGTTTGTTGCGTACCCTGCTAAGGAATACTTTCAAGGTCGAATCAGGTAATATTTATTTCCGTTAAGATTGAAAATTACTGAAGAATGCGAGACAAAAAATTTGTCATATCAGTTTGAACACAATTTTGGGCATGACTCCTCCTTTGATTAATTCCTAAGTTAAGGCTAATGAAAGTGATTCCCAGTTTACCCGTTCCCGACTCCGGCAGATAGAAATGCCGATCAAATATTCATTATTGTTCCATCCCCATAATTCATTATTTCATATTTCCAACTGTTTAAAGACCAAACGATTTTGTTAATGTGATCTACTCCCGAATGATGCATTTTAAGCACTGTTTACGAGACAGGGGGGTAGAAGAATCGGAAACTCCATTTTCTAAGATCATAACCAATTTCCTTGTGGTTCCCTGCTCCTTACCTACTTCCGTGTGTGGTTTTCTTTAAACCACCGTTGATCGAATGACTAGGTAGTCTTTGCAAAAATGCTGCGTGAACTATGTTTTAATGGATATACCCACACGGCGCATTGAACAATCAGAGACTAGGTTTTCTTCTCTCCGACAGGCTGCATATTCGGAACCACGTCAATTGCCGAAGTTTAACTTACAGCCTGGAGTAAAGGCTAGACTAGGTTAAAATGGGAATTGTCTACCGGGGCACTGGGTAACGCCTTCTTGTAGCACGTTTCAAATAAATGATTAGGAATATTTACTGTCATCAAACAAATTTTTTCGAAGGCTTTTCAATAAATACTATCATTGAAAAATACATTTACAAATTTAGATATAAAATACATGATATTTGCAAAATTCTTGTGTCATTATTTGTTTTAAGCACGTGTTACCCTCCAGAGGGACACAACATGGTTCTCTTAAGTGCTTTCCTTTGTTTGCCTGTACATGAACTTTTGAAGTTTTAAAAAAAAAATGGTGTTCAAAAAAAAAGTTTAACTCTCGTCTACCTTTTTTTTTTAAAGAAGTGCTTTATGAAAGCACTTCTATGTGTACCAAAGTATTTAAAGGAAGCCTGGTCATAAGTATTGTTTTTCGTGCCTCAAAACAAAGCATACCTGCAGTTTAAGGGTGTTTTACAATCAGGGTACCTCTTGGTTGAACACTACAATGTGACCATACAAAAACAGTCTATACTTTTAATGAATGATACTATGCCAACATAAAGACCACCAAAAGCACAAACTACGTGCGCAAAGAAAGAAACCATTGAAATGCTTGTGACTAAAAAAAATATGAACATATGTATGGAAATTGCTGCTTTAAAATCACCGTCTCATTTGATTTGAAGGGTAATATTTGAGTAGAACCAGAACTATCATAAGAAACATTTGGACACATTAAAACATTCAGGAAGAATATTTTGAAGAAAGGTAATTTAATTTCTTAGAAATCTTAGAAGATGTGGACCATTCGGTAACGGTGTAGATGTTCAATTGAAATGTAGTGGGAAATTCGGTCAAAAAATGTCCTCTCCGAATTTAGGCCAATAAGCTTTTAAACTAAATGACAGATGATTGTCGGTATTTCATTAAAAACTCTAGTTTATGTTCCTATACATTTGTAGTAAACAATTGGTGGCTACCCTTAAGTTGTCCTGTAGGACTGCATCAAATGTTAGAAGTCGGTGTTCCGTCAAAAGCTGTCCTTTCCGAAAACATGAAGGTTCACTAACCATAAAAATGTTCCTGAAGGCCTCACATCTCCAAATTTTGGAACATAATGTGTGAATTATCTTAATACAAAATATTATGATGAAAAATCCAAAGCACTTGTTTTTCATCCCAATGTAGAAATGATATGAAGTGGTCTGTCAAAATCTTGTCCTCTCTGAAAAGTGTAACATTTCGTCAATCCTAAAAATGTCACGAAGGAATGACGCCTCAATTTAATTTTGGAATTGTACTTCTCAAACTTGCCTACAATGTCAAAACAATCAATATTGAAAAAGAATCATGAGACTTCATTTTTCACCCCAAATGAGACAGACGAGGGGTACCCTTGATTGTTAAAACAACCCTTAACTTGGACATCAATAATAAATCTGAAATTTAATGAATATGAAAATGAAACATTCCCCACTCAGTCATGAAAAAAAAAAATGAACGGGAAACATGGAATCAACTTTCATTAGCTAATGGCAAAATGATTCTGTACATATGGAGCAGTCATGCTCGCAGGGGACTAGATTAGGGTGGCAACATTGGATTGGAACCTTCTTCATTGGAATTGTCTTGCTGGATTTGAACTGGCCACCAAAGCGAATTAATACAATGTTATGTTAGGAACGATCAGAAAAAAAATAAAAACAAAATTCAAAATGATGTTGTAAGAAAAGAATATAATTTGTAGTAGTAGGAGAGGTGCCTTACAACTATAGCCCTGAGGTTGGTCTGGCTATTTCCGATACGATATCCCCACTATCTCCTTCTCCCAATAGGCCAGAGCGGGAGTTCGTAAAAAGAACGGCTCACTGTAGCTCAAGTGCCACAAAGTCAAGAATTTTGTATACTTAGTCTCGATGAACGAAACCTGTGCATATATGAAAACTTTATGTCTTAGCATCCCTCCTAGGCTCGATTTTAAAAATACAAAACGGTGCACAGCGCATGCTTACAATCCGTGAATGTAGTTGGCCCTAAAATGGCACAAATGACCGAAAAATTGAAGCTAAAGAACTCAGGTCTCTCCCCCCTTTCCAGACTTCAGGTTGTATATGTTCGTAATTTTTGGTAATCCGAAATAAGCATGCTCGTGCCTATTCTAAAGAAAAATAAACCGGAACAATCCAGGGGCGACTTCCTGATATCTAGTGGGCGACTGCTATGTTTTAATTGAGATTTTTTTAACGGTTAAGAAATCACGTTCAAAATCATCAGATTTACCCATTAAGAAATAGTCAGGGACACAACGTGCGTATAATATAATATAATTTAGGACTCATCAAAGGTAAAATTTGCATAGTGTTGTTTTTGTACTGATTCTTAATTTGGGCCCCCTTATTTTCCCGCATGGACCCTCGCACCCACCCACCCCGGCTTTTTCAATAGAAACTCCGTGCGTAGCATGTTAGGAGGTCGGTACTGGACGGCGTGCAACCGCTACGGAACGAGCTACTAAGTAGGCTAGAAATAAACAAGTTATAGTGAAAAATGTGTCCTTAAATTGATCTTGACAGGGTTGATCTCTAAGTGGTCAAAAGTATTTTGACGGAAAGCGTTTAAAACCGGTTAAAACCGTTCAAAACTGGTTTTAACACGTCAAACGGTCAAACTCATGAAAACGGCAGTAAACAGTGCCAAGATTTTATAAAATTTAATTCACAATAAATATATATCTATTAACTATTTGTCACAGCCACACATCAACCTTTTCCCATTTGAATCCTCCCCTTGCATACTGCAATTCCCTACTGCTTCCTCCAAAGTAATTACAACATTGCCCCTTACTTACTCCTCAACATTACATAATCCAGGACATGACAATGCTTATTTCTGTCGTTACCCACATTTTGCTTCCCATATTGCATTTTGGCCCATGTGCTCTATTTAAATCCATTACTGACCTCCCATCAGTCAGTATCCTGTGATTGCAATTCTACAATCATCCTGTATTATTACAACTAGTTAAATTACTTACAACTCCATATAGCTTATGGGTATCAACTTCAATCAGTTTAGAGGTGGAAGACCAAAGATCCGTTTGGGGCTCTTATAACGCAGCCTGGAAAAACTTCAGCCCGTTATAGAAACTGCGATGCTTCAGTCCGTGCAAAAACTGCAAGACTGAAACTCACTTGAAAAAATGTCCTGGTCATTTTGCTGGACAAAAAATAGGCAACAATTGAAGGACCAATGAGCCTGCCTCAATTAATGCAAGCATTGACAGTACTGCTCCTGCAAAAGACGATTGACATCCAAGAAGTTCCAACAACATCATCCACCTCAAAAAGTTCCACTTCCTCATGATGAGAATCAGCCAAAGCCCCAAAAGGCTAAAATGCAACAGGCCTCAATTGCATTTGGTGTAAAGACAGTTGCTAAAACCAGGCACGTCTTGGATGAACAGAAATTGGTAGAATGTTTTATCTTACAAAATACCCTCTACACCCAACACCACCAAAACTCAATATCATAACTCATGAGCTTAGGAATAAAAAATGCGATGACGTCACTGAACAACACTCATATGGGGCACGAATCCCGTGACTCCCCATTGATATTATGTTGTTTGAAGTATTGGTGTTTTAAAAAAGTTGAAACAATAATGTTTTTGGTAAAAACATAAAAAAAATCATTTTAAAAATACAATTTGGGTTTGACCACTTTGGGGCGGTCAAAACTGCCCGGTTAAAACCAGGTGGGGGGGGTTTTAAACCGGTTTTAAACCGCCTGGTTAAAACCACGGGGCGGTTTAAAACCGTTCAACCCTGCTTAAGTTTCTTGATCAGCACAGGATGAGCTCTGGCCACGGCAAAACTTGTGACCAGTGGAACAGACAATAACTAAATTGCACCCATTAGGGTGTTAAGGTGGGAATTGTATATAGATTAACCAGGAATTATTGAACCTAAGCAACACCACAAAAACTACTCTATCTAAGTTGAAATTGAGTGAATTTCATCCACCACGGCAGGATGTTCCTGGTTGTTTCCTAGCAATGTGGGTGAGCATGCCATTGGACTCGCTTCCTCACTGTGGGAAATCACTACTATCATACTGCTTACTTTTCCATCAACAACCCACCAATGGCAGTCGCTGCCAGACCGTCCCCTCTCGTTCATACCTCTCAGAAGGCTCACAGGAACTGGAATTGGGTTCATCTGTTGACACTTTACATACATTGCCTTGGCATACTCCACCGCTGACTACGGCACCAGAATGGAGTCACAGCGTACATTCACACAAATATTGATGTGGTTCTGAATGATGCAATGAGACTTGTTCGTGGGTTGCCTTTTGGCGACACCTGTAGAATACTGCCAATTCTGTCTGGCATAGCTCCTGCCAACCTTAGGAGGACCCTTCATACTATCAAGCTCGCCAAGAATATGTGATGAACCTGGTATCCTAATCCCACCACCAACACCCTTTGGGATCAGAGACTTCCACAGAATCACTTTGCTCCCAATCCATGACACTGCAGTCACAGTATCCCTAACGATCATCTTGGATCATACGATGTAATGAGCAATGTCATCCTCTACTTTGAACTAAAGCAGTTTGTGGGACAGCACCATCTATCAAGCCCAAAGGCGTGACCCCTGGATATGAAGCATGGGTCCAACCTCAACAGACTCAGAACTGGTTTTGGTCGTACAGAGGTACAAGAACTTCCTTCACAAGATTAGTGGAACTTTCACCAAACAGCGTTTGTGAAGAGCCACAAACCATTAACCATTAGCCACATCATACATGACTGTGATGTCTACCAAAGTCCACTACAATCCCCAAGAGGAATTCCAGGCCTGATCAACCGGATGATGAACTATCAGCTGGTTAAAGACGGAATCTTCGACTGTGATTTTGGACTTGCCCCCCGAACGAACGAACGAACTGCTTGGTAAGCCACTAAATCTTTTTTTTGGGGGTTATTCCAGTACATATTCATTATAATTATCTTAATTCTCATAATTCTTTTCATGTTGACACATACTCGTTTCACTTATGAAAATTATTAATTGAATTGAATGAAATACATTTGTAATTAGTTTCATCGTTAACCCGCAACGGTATGGTTGTATCCCCAGGGGCTTCAACGTACTGTTGCGGACTATATCCTCACTCCGTCGAGCACATGACATGGCCATTTCAAGAACCCCTCTGCATGCGACGTTAAATAACACAATATTCCCCATGGAGCATCTTACATGGATAATTTTAACTAAGGCACTTTGTTGACTTAGTCTCACTGCGATTACGACTTTAGAAGCCAAACTGCAATTTATCTTTGGTAATACTTGGGAAGGTTCAGGCAGCAAACGCCATGTTGTTGTCAGTCTGGTGCCGGATTAGTGACGTAAGTTAATTCTGGCTGATTTTTTGGTGTGACAGTTTTCCCAGATACACAATTTTAAGCACGGGTTTTCTGATTGAAACTTCTTTGTTAGCTGTGGAGCGCCATGGAGAGCGACTGCTGCCGTATGATTCTGAATGGATTAGTGTTGCCAGATGTTCGCCATTTCCTGAAGCGTTCTAGTATGAATCAGAGGGTATCTGCCTTCGTCCTCATTACTATTTGTGTAAGAACTAAATCGCCAAATAATAATCAATTTCCGTTAGCAAAGATAGGAACTCACAATAGCTTGCGTCTGACTACAATGCATGCATGTAAATATAGTCAATGAAATGGGTTCAATAATAAATGATTTCAAACTGGGCTCGCAAGGCATCATTGTGAACTAAGGACTACAAAAGTTTGTTGCCCCTAAAAAAGTGCTATATAAAGGAGTAAAAATAATTGAGGGCCTGGAATTGATTTGAGTTGAGTTCTGTTGGAGATTTTGAAAAAAGTGATAAAGTATTATGTTTATCATGTTCATCTATTTAGTGTAATATGTCATATTACATCTTAAGGCATGTTGAATACACCACTACCCGTAGTTCTGTAGTATATTCCCAAACCAAGTTTATAAGTAGGCCTACCTAATTACACAACAGGGGTATTTGAAAATTTATTTTTTCTCGAAAGTTTTGAAACTAAGTTTAAAACATTTTTGCCTTGATATGAGGAACTAGCGGGAGAAAACCTCTGGAGCAAATTCAGTATTTATGGCATAGGCCTAGGCTTACTCCAACCCCCTCCCAGGCAACTGCTTCAATACACATTATGAGATCAGGGTCGTACGCACGAATTTATTTTGGGAGTGCGTGACTTGAAAAAGTAAAAAAAGTGTTTCTTAACAAAAAAAAAAAAAAAAAAAAAATTGGAACTTAATGGTTCTGGTCAAAGTGCACCTCAAACCAATGAAATGGTCCTTCTTGAGCATTTTCCCACCAAGAAAGGTGGACTTCTGGTCAAATTGTTTTTTAATATCGCACTTTTTTATCTAAAAACTAAAATACCGCAACAAGTGGCCCCATTTGCAAGTGGATCCCCCCCCCCACCGTAGACCTCGATGAGATGAGTGAATAATTTCCCCATTGAACATTAGTTTTTACGGTATTATCAAGTTTTCAATTTGCCACACATGGCAAATATGATGCGCGCTCCAAAGCTTAACTAACACTCAATTTCCATTAGCCCAATCCCAATCCCCCACAAAATGAGAAAATAATGAAAATCCTCAAATATTGAGTTATTGCAAACAAATACAATAAGAGTATGTGTATCTATGTTGTATTTGGATATATTTCGTATTCCACTGTGAATCAGTTTCTATAAATAAAAAGGGTGAAAATTGCATGGACTCCCTAAAAGAGTAAAATCACTCCAACAAGAGTGGCTTTCTACTCATTTTCATTTTTGTCCGTTGTGTAACTTCTCAAAAAGCAAAAACCTAAATCTTAGTGGGTTAGTTCTAAGGGTATTTTGTTACTAGGCCGAGGGTATTCCCAAGTACTTCGCCTCTTTGCATTATTGAAATTGATGAAGCGAAAGAAGTTGAATGCATTACCAAATATTAGAGAGGCCACTTCTGGATATTGGGGGGCCCAGTCACAAAATTCCAGAGCTTCTTAATTCATGTTAAATTATTCAATATATTTACTTTTAAAATTTTACCATGGCTGGCATTTTCTGAAAAGTGACGTGGCCGGAGTTATTTTGGGTTTGAAATAGCATTTTTCCTGATTTTAAATTTTTCCAAAATGGCAAATATTAAAAGAGATATAACTTGAATGTAAATATAGTACAACCTTCATATTTTGCTGTGAAGAATACTTATTAGATATAAGATTTGATAGTTATGAGTAAAACTATGTAATGAGGGCATCATTAATGGTGTGATTTGGGGAGGAAATGTAATTTTTAGTGATTTTTGCCAATTTTACCAATAAACTGATTTTTAATTAAAAAACATTTCCAGAGCTTTCTAGTGAAATAATTTTATCTAGTATATTCTACTTTGTGAATTTTACTTAGCGGCATTTCTGAAAAGTGACATGAACTGTGTTTATTTGAGTGAAATATGCATTTTTCATAACTGTTATTTTTTTAACAAAATAAATGATAAATTATCTATAACTTGAAAAGTAATTTGGTACAAGCTTCATATTTGCTCTGAAGAAACTTATTGCACATGATTTGATATTTGTGAGTTAGATAGAAATGTTATAATGAAGCATATTGGTATGATTTTGGGGTGAAATGTGAATTTTACGTGTTAGTTGATTTTACCAATTTACCCCAAAAATGATTTTTACATAGAAAAAATTATTCCAGAGCTCTAATGATGTTGATATTATTTAGGATCTTCTCCTTGTTTAAACTGTTAATTGGTGACATTCGAAAATTGACGTGGCCCGAGTTATTTTGGGCCTTTAAATCATGTATTTTTTGTTCATTTTTAATTTTTTTTTCCACAAATGTCAAATTATTTAAAATCGCTCTAAACTTTGAAAAGTAAACTAGTACACCCTGTCACTATTAAGAGTACTTGTTACATATAGATTTGATATTTTTGAGTACCCAAATAGTAATGAAGTAATATTGGTGTGATTTGGGGGGGAAAATGTTAATTTTAGTGAATTTTGCCAATTTTACCCATAATTGATTTGTACCTAGAAAAAAAATATTGCCAGTCTTCTATGATATAATATTATTTAGTATATTCTAGTTTTTAAATGGTACCCAGTTTGCAAAAGTGATGTGACTGAGTGTTTTGGGTTAAAGATGTATTTTCATGATTTGTTTTTCATGTTACAAAAATGTCAAATAATTAAAATATTGTTAATGTAAATTTAGTACAACTTTATTTGCTGTCAGTACTACACACATAATTGTTATTGCTGATGTAAACAAATTGTAATTCAGATATTGGTATGATTTTTGGGGGGATTTTTTTTATTTTTTTTAGTGATTTTGCTAATTTCACCCCCACAATTGCAAATAAGAAAAAATACTAATACATTCAATTCTCCAAAAAAATACATCAATGGTATTGCGATGGCTGCTTGGATTAAAAACGAGAACATGGTTGTATATTTTTGGAATTATGAGTTATTTAATAGCCCAAACCAAATAAGCCAAAAATGCATTTTTTGTATTTCTATAGTTTGTTAAAAGCACAAAAAAATTGAAACTTTTCCATTTAAACATATTTTGTTTTTCAAAAAGTTGCTTCCATTATAGAGATGAAAGTGTTTTCAGAGGGTTTCATTTTGAGTCATCTTAGAGTGTTACATGGCAAAACTACCATATACAAATTTTCTAGCCATTTTGCATTGAAAACAGAGAAAAAAAAATGGCAAAAATAGGTAAATTGCATTTGGGCATGGTAACTGCAGAATTTTCTTTTTTCAATCAGCATAGGATTTCCCAGTTCATTTTATACTGTATTCTTGATGTAAAGCAAAGGAATTAGAATTAGGTCCTGAAAAATTTGGAGCAGTTGTAGAATATGCAAAAAACCAAGTTCATAATTCCGTCACGATATTCAATTTTGTGTGACAGTTAGTTAAACATTGTATCATTGATTTTCATTCTATGTGGTCAAAGTTGTTCAAAATATCAAGCGCGCAAAAATTATTAACTATTACAAATGAAACATGTGTAAATGAGCTTATTAGTATTTATAACTGTCCAAAAAGTGTTTGTTACAGCACATGACCTATCATGTATAGCACCGTGCCACGTTTGAAGTTGATGCACTATATTTCTGTTCAGGCGGTTATAGAGTGGTTATAGAGTGGATTAATAGGGATTGTCTACCCCATGTAGAATCCATCCAGACAGTAGACCCTTTCAGGGTCTGTGGGATCAATGCGGCTAAGTAGACTACAATCTCTCTGAGTTCAACTAAATTGCAAGCGGTAGTTTTGACCACCAACCATGACGCCAGGAGCAGGTCTCTCTCACTAACCTCAAAGGGAAGCTATTAATATTTTTTTTTTTTTTTTGGACCTACAAGTTTTCCCTCTAATTCTGAAAAAATAAAATTTTTTATAATATTTTAAAAGAAACAGTAAGATTCGAACCCCGAGACCACTGCGTATCATGAAGTCAGCTACCTAACCAAAAGACCAACGAGATTGGTATGCCAAGATTTGCAATTTCTATCCTTGATAACATTAATCAAAATAAGAAATGCTTTGAGTTACCAACTGCTTCTCCACAAAAAAATAGCCTGTGTGTAGGTAAACTGTATAGACTGTATTCAATATGAAGGTAGCCACCAGACAGGTTGGTGGACAGATTGTACATTCAGGACTACAATACATAGGCTGTCAATCGATCCATGTTTTTGCGATCACCAGGATTCAGGTGAATGTATTTGTAGTACTGGAATGCGCGTCATCTTGTCCACCAACACGGCTGGCTATTGAATACAGTCTATACAGAGTGTCAGGCTCACACTTTGTATCACCTTGATAACACTTAGTTAGGAATACACATTGATAACATTTACGGAATAAATCACTACTGCTATTGTTGTCAGCACTCAAATAAGAATAGCGATGCATCTGGAACGTTTGCCACAACCTATGCTACAGGAGCATGAGTGCTGGTTAAAATCTCACACTTGCAAATAAAGTTCCACATGACAGCGTGGTGTATTTCGATTTGTGAAATCCATGCGCCAAGTTGGTTTGAATGAGGCCCGGTCCCACAACTAAACATAAAAAGTGGGAACCATGAAGCGTTCTTCATTTTTTTCAAACCTCCCTTTTGCAATGATTTTTCATTGATTTTACCCCCTTTTTTGCAAAATCTTGACAAAATCAGGGGTAAAAATGCCCCTATTTCAAGGGTTTCAATGACAAGATTTTCAGGACACCCCTTTTCAATGACTCTTATATATGGAACAAAAAATACAAATATCATGGCAACATTTACTTTGTGTCGTGCTGTACTCCCAAAATGATCCTGTGTCGTAATGGGGGATTATATAATTTTAAATACCTATATACGATTTTAAATTAAAATGCAACAAAAAGGGGAAACATTCCCTTGAAGCGTTATTGTACAAATGTTCATGGAAAAGTATTGTAGTCGACCACGGTCAATCTCGGTGAAATACCCTTTTTTTAAATTTCACGGAGACCGATTGCTCAGCTACCCTTTTTTGTGATTCGCGGTCAGCGATGACTTTAAAAATACACCCTTTCCAGGAAAATTTAGAACTCTCAATGTTACCACTTTGTATGTTGAGTTATTAGGGACCGGGGAATGATTGGGCGCAGTAGGGCCCAGTGATCTCGATTTTTTTTTTTTTTAGGATCTTAGTTTGTGATTTGTTTTACATCTGATGCATCATGTTGATGAGGGAGACTGTTGTAAAAGTACAATTCCAGATAAATAAGTTGATTTTATGTCTTTGAGCCTACTGTGCCCTGAAAAAAACGAAAGACAGACCGAAACTGTGGGGGGGACAGTCGATCTGTAGGCCTATGATTGATCACATAGGCCTGACCCTCAAACTTGTTGTGGTGGCCAAAAAAAGCAATTTCAGCAGATTTCATGATGCATTATTGCTTCTGTAAAATTGTAAAAACAGTAAGTTTGTTTCCCAAAAGAACTTGTGGTGTGAGTGTTTGTTGTAAAGTGGCAGGCTTTCAAGAAGAAAAATGATTAGAAGGAAATTAGAAAACAAGCCCTTTAAGATACAAGATCTGTAGGCCTCCTTGTGTCCCCAAAAAAATGACCCTGATATTCAAGGATTTTAAAGATTATTTATCTGACTTTGCTGGTTTAAAATTGAGTTCACAATCAATTTCGAACTTTTGAGATACAAGTTTGTATGGTGTCTGTAAGGTTTAGTTATTCATTAGTTTAGAAAAACCTGTGGCATAGGTGGTTTTTAGCCTGGATCCAGTTTTGTCCCGTAACATAATCAGTACCTAGTCTGGATTGTAAGGCTAGGCCTCACACTACTCGGTCTTATAAAAACCATCATACCACAAACAATGTGATAACTAAATAATTTCATTCACAATTGAATAACATAGTGAAATGCGGCATTTATAAAAAAAAAAACCAACGCGATCTTGACCTCTCATGTGTAGATTATTCATTTTTTACTAACAAGGTTCTAATTCCCCAAATGTAGCTCTAGTGAAATTTTCACAACTTGTAATTCATGCACTAATAAATGGCCCGTTTCACAGTATTTGCCAACTTTTTGAATTTTCACTTAAAACCTATAGGATTTGTTACAGGAAGGTGATACAGTCACTTTTGGTGTTTTACTAATCTCCTACTAGACCTACCTCCCATATACCTAAAGCAACTTATTGTGCTTGTATTTCAGGCGACGGCCCACCCAAATGGTCAAATTGACTGATATGACTTCAACCAAAAATACAATGCCCTATATTGTTTTCAGCTGCCAGATTAGCTATTTAGAACCGGTCATTTGGTACTTTTGAGTTCTTTTAGGCCACTAGTACACTTATTACCATGTTAAAATAAGGTGTGACAGAGTCCTCAAAAACTTATATGGAGCAATCAAAGTTGAGTGGTTGGACGTGACATTTTCCCGTATCACATTGCTAACCATTTTATTCAATTACACCAACACTCCTGTGGGTGGATATCTTTGGGCATTTTATGTATCATTTATCAAGATATCCCGTCATGAGAATTCCCACATAAAATTATATGACTGGTCCTTGAATTAATTCAGATATGGTTATTCGAAATCTTGTCCGCACTTTTCCGTTCACAATTTTTTGTACGTCAAAACACTTTTTGGCAGAAGCCATGTTATTCTTTATGAAGTACGTTCTATGTTTGTGTACTTATCTCTGAGAGCACTTTCATGAACTAAGTAAAATTGTACTAAAAGTTTTTGACAACCACTGTAAAAATGGCTTGGCTCTGTCCACATTAAATTTTCGTTAACACCAGTCACGTCCAACACATTGGGTCACGTCCAACACACTCAAGTTGCATCTCAAAAACGAGAAGGTTTGCAACTTTAAACTTCTATGTATGTTTCTAGTTGTTCCATGGGTTGTGAAATACCAACTTACTTGTGAGGTGTGATCAGTTTTAGTAAATTTCAAAAAATTGCCACGTTCACATTTTCCATTTTGTCAAGTCCAACGCAAGCTTCAATAAAGCAACCATGCACATCAACAGCTTTGGAATATTGGAAGGGCATGCGGATGAAAGAAAGCATTCACTAGGGGAAGTTCGTAGTGTTCATCTTGTTAGATGGTTAAAACAGTGTGTGATTTTAATAAATGTCAATAAGATAAGATTTTAAGTCCAAAATCCGTTCAATGTCACGTCCAACACTTTGGAAATAAAAGGCGATTATTGCTAACTCAATGGGTGAGATTTGCTTGCATTCAGTACAAATGTTCTCTTGCAGCCTACAAACTAATCAATTCATTGAAAACTCACTATGCCTGTACTTTTTTGATTTTCTAATAAACTTTTTTCTGTCAAGAACCGTTTTTTGGATAAAAAGAAGCAAAAAATGTCAAGAACTGTCCAAAAATTCAAGCGTCAATGTTAATATTTCAGTGGATTGCCTGAAGGTAGCATTACTTTTACATTTAAATGAATACAACGTCTAATTTCTTTTGGCAATTAATCTTAATTTCCGTTAAGAACTATTTGCATTTTTACAAAAATGGCTCAATTTTCAAAGCTCTCTGATTAAAAAAAAAGTAATAAAGGAGAAACAGATCAGGGTGCTTTCCTGTTTTCTTAAATAATTTATAGTCTTTGACACACTTAAAAAAAACAAATCAACAACGTTGACACTTGAGTTTGAAAAAAATGACCCCCAGGTTGCACAAAAAGTGGCAATTACTGTGAAACGGGCCCCAAATGTTTTTCTTTATTTCAGTTTGTACAGGAGAAGGCTAGGGCCTAATAAAGTCTGATGTCTATACTTCTATACTTTTATTTACGTGGCCTAGCTGCAAGTTGCAACCCAATTTTACTTCATTGCTGATTCGGCCTAGCTC
Organism: Ophioderma brevispina; assembly: GCA_023653785.1. NCBI lineage: Eukaryota > Metazoa > Echinodermata > Ophiuroidea > Amphilepidida > Ophiodermatidae > Ophioderma > Ophioderma brevispina. The sequence goes on along the minus strand of JAMKCH010084886.1, from coordinate 77,651 downwards.
TATAGCTACTAAGCCTAGGTACCGTACATAAACATTGGCCTAGCTTAGATTAAATATTGTTTTTTTCCGTGTTAGTTGGTAGGCTTATGGAATAAAATATTCCCCCAGCTCTGGTCTAACATAATGTTTAATTTATTTGTATTAAAGGTACATAAAATATTTCAGGTCTACTTATAGACCTTCGTATTTGGATTTGAACGAGTGTGAACGCCATTGTCAACTAGTCAACACAAAAGTGCCCTCAATAAGTGATTACAAAGTAGGGTACCGTAACAAAGTGCGACAGTTTTTACTTGAGAGGTTTTTTGCCACCAAAGCAGGAAAAGGCCAATGATAAATAACGTCTAGGCCTAAACACATACCTAATTGGGTCTAAATTATGGGTGCGAGAGACGTTAGGCCTAGGGCCATAGGCAGGGCCTAGCTGACTAGCTCAGCCTAGACATAACCAACACTGCCAAGGGACTGAACGACATACCAGTGGCGGTCAGCAGTGACAGTGACAGTATCAGATCCAGAGAGGCTAAGCAGTAGTAGGCATATCGGATCATGGGATCTTGGTTTGAGCTAGGACTGATGACTGCGATAGGACCTAGTAATAGTTCAACCTGAAGTAGTACTTCTCACTCAGTCTAGACTAGAGTAGTACAAAAACCTATTTTTATTAGCTTTTTTTGCAAGCATCGAACGATAACAGTACGTAGTCATGTGTCCTTAGACTAGTTCCATTAGCTAAGATGATATAACTTGTCAAGTCGGCTACCATGCTACGTAGTCACGTAAGTATAAACTACGAACATGCTTCGAATTGATGCACGATTTGCACGTAAGTGGTATCAGATTTTGATCTACTACATGTCATGAAGATGTCTAGGCCCTAGACTAGGGTAGCCCTAGGCCCAGCCTCCTGCCTAGGCTATCTTATCTAGCTAACAGTAATCGTTCAAAAAATACCCAGAGACCAAGTTACCAAACTACTACCAATAAAACTAGAATGACAAGGCTGGCTATGCAGATCATCAGTCTCATGATGGCAGTGTGAACAAGTTGTAAGTTTACAAAGTTTAACAAGTTAAGACTAAGTTAAGGGAGTGTAGCCTATCCTAAGTTCTACCCTAGTTTGTGTAACGAGTTCAATGATGTAAAATAACATCATACAGTGTCATAGCAAAGACAAACACTTTTATTATGTCATGATGTAGCACAGTCACTGCATGTAAAGTCATGACAGTCGAGTCAGTCACATCAGTGGTCTCATTACTGACCTGACCAGGACCATGAATGACGGACATTCAATCACACTCAAATTAAGGAGCAGAGACTGTGCAGGCTAGCCCTGCATACCAGCACTGACCATCCATCAGACATGCTACAAAAAAAGTGTAAACTGGAAAATTATAACTGCAAAATAAGTATGACATTCATAACAGATCTATTACCATGATTTTGTTTGATCTTTCTGTCTTCAGAATGAAGTTCATGACATTAACATATTTGTCCGTGATCCATAAACTGATCCAACATCATCATTGTTAGAGTCAGGGTTCATGCACTGTTATCAGCGTACTGCTGATTAAAAAGGGAACTCTGAGAGCAGTGGAAAAATCTTCTGCTGTTGCCAGTCTTATGTTGCTAATGCCATAAAAAACAATCTATCAAAAAATCAACTTTGCAAAGAATACAGTTTTTTGGAATCTTGACACACACAGTTATGATCATTTTTGGAAATATAAAAAGGGTTTATACCAGATTTTGAACTAATGAGCTTAAGCTAAACTCTTTCAAAATCAAGAAAAAATACAAATATTTAATTAATTTTATACATTCAATTTGTGAGATTTAAAGATAGACAAAGATTTCCAAAAAAATGTAAATAAAAGAATCCTCAGGAAATGGCAAATTGCTTGAAAAATTAGTACCAAACTCCTATGTAAATGGTGAGTTTATTTTTGCAATATTTTTGTTACAAGATTAATCTGGTTAGTATTAATCTAAAAGACGCTTTATGTTATGTTCTTTCATATAAAGGCCATTTGTATTTTGTATTTTTCACCAAAATTCTGCATATGATCCAATATTGATCAATACTTTCCCACGTCACTTTTCGAATTGCCAGAGGGTCAGAAACACAGAGGAGACTTTACGTGATCAATTTTAACATGTGGAGCTCTGGGATGTTGGGTTGAGCGAGAAAGCTTAAACTAGAGCACTTTGGGCCAAACTGGCCTCTCTACTAAAGGATAGGGTCGTTGGGATGATTTTCATTTCATTATTCCACTGTTTAATATCATCGATGAATCGTAGTCTTTGTATTTCAGTCGTTTTTAGTTTAGTAGCCATGATATTCCGCAGACGGCATTGGGCGACTCTTTCAATATTCGTAACGATTAGCAATGTTGTAACCGTTCTTTAGGATTAGATTAACAGAATGATAGGCTATGTTAGATTGATGTCTGATTAATTGCATTTGAAAGCCATGTTTATCTCGCCTTTTGTTAATCAACATTGAGCTTAGGACCCAGGGCGGCGCCAGGGGGTGGAAGGGGGGGGGCGAACATTTGCGCTTAGTTTAGGCCTAAAAACGTATTCTGTCAACGGACCGTCTTTAACAAAACTCAAAGCTTCTGTGTAAGTTAAGGTTAAATATGATTACAATTATCAATAATAATAATAAAGCATTTTGAACTGGCAATGTACAAAGCCAAAAATGGAAAATCATTCAACTGACAAATAATCCATGAAACAGAGCTTTGACGCGTTTTTAAGAATGAATATTGTCATTGGCTGTGATACTTCACTGATTCTAGGTGAAGCTCGTTTGGAAAAGATGGGAAATGGTGCCTATGTTATTGGTGACAATAATCGTTGAAGCCCAGTTGAATGCATTGGCTTTCACCCAAAGCCCCTTGCTTTGCGAGTTTTGGTACTATCTAAATCCCAGATTGCAACAATTACACATTGGTCAACGATAGATGACGAAAACCATAGCAAAATATACACCCTTGACAACATAGCTTCAAACATTAGAAAACGACACAACAAAATAATCCGATGTCTAAAATCGGGATTCAAGGCTACAATCACCGATGTACGATCAATTACATTGCCAATTTAACAAACATAGCACCCAAAAAAAAAAACATTTTGTGCCCAAAACCGACCGGATATACATTTATGACCTTGTGACCTCAATTGAGTAAGCGACAACACTACCGAGCTTTGATCAAGTGCATGTTGGTGTTTTTCGAACTATTTATTGCAAAGTTTGGCATGTTACTTAAATTAAAAATACGACGCAGTTTACGGCCTCAGGAAGCCCCTTTAAAAGGCTATTACTCCCACTCGGAACACTGATGGAACTGTAGGTTATGTGAAAAGGCATTTCCAAGGGCCTGACATAATTTGGGTCCATTGGTTAATGTGTCAACGGGGGCTTGTTACAGGGTATCGATTACTACCACTAATTGGAATTCGCCAAATTTTTTATAGAAAATATGAAAGACTTACTCTGGAACATAGTTATTAGAATAGCTAGAAAACTTCTCGATCGAATAGGAGAGTGTGTGCGGCAATGGAGTGCTACTGCTACATGCTACCTCACAGCCGATTCGCATGATTCAGCCATATCTTTAGTACGGGGTGCAACGGGAACGGTCCAGTCCATGTGACAAAAGCGTTTGATGATTTTTCGCCGTGAGCTTTTCAATGTTCCTTAGTTATCAATATGTAAACCGGGTATACATACAAAGGTTACATAATAGGCATTCAACTCCCCAGTTTTTGAGACAACTGAATAAGATTATCGTTACAAAACATTCAATTTTTTGCTTTCTTTTGACTTCGATTTTTCAAAATCGAAATGACGCAAATGACCTGACATGACCTACGGCAAATGTCATGTGACATAAAATTCTACCGTTGCGTTAAAGAACTATTCATGGGCAAAACAATGTAAAATCAGGCTTTAATAATAATTCAAGTTCGCAACAGGTGGGGTAGGACATGCAACCGTTTTTTTAGCTCGCACTTCAAAACGGGGTCGGGTTGAAATATCGGCGCGAAACTCCACAGATGGTTTTTTTGGGGTGAAGGCCTAGTACAGGGAACCTTTACGTCGTTTTTTTGACATTTAAATGTGAAATGCAAAAGATTGATAATGACTCGTCTGACATGCCTGAAATTTTAGTATGACTCCGTTGTACTAGTGAAGGCCATTCTATCACGATGAAAGGACCACAAAACAATTCATGATCATGATCAAAATTCCCCAAGTACTAGTGCTTTGTGGGCTAAAATGAGTATACAAGTCGGGGTTTATGTGTTAAGAATAGGATTTTTGTGGGATCACATGACCTTATTGAGGTGAAATCTTCAAATAGCGAAACCTTATCCAAACAAACATTGCCACTTTCACAGTAGGGCCTACACCGGGTCTACACAATATATGGAGAGGCCGGCGTGACGTAGGCCTATAGGCGGTAATTCAGTGTGGTACTAAGAATAATTTATTTTTTTTTTTTTTTTTTTTCGACACGCGCGTGCTTACGCAGCAACAACCACGGCGCGCTGTGTGTGAGAGAAAACGGTTACGGGCTTGGGCTATTCCATAATACACGCGATTCTCCTCTTGGTTTAATATTCCAGCTCTATGCTGTAAAATAATAATTCTAGTTCGCAACAGGTGGGGTAGGACATGCAACCGTTTTTTTAGCTCGCACTTCAAAACGGGTTGAAATATCGGCGCGAAACTCCACAGATGGTTTTTGGGGTGAAGGCCATTCTATCACGATGAAAGGACCACAAAACAATTCATGATCATGATCAAAATTCCCCAAGTACTAGTGCTTTGTGGGCTAAAATGAGTATACAAGTCGGGGTTTATGTGTTAAGAATAGGATTTTTGTGGGATCACATGACCTTATTGAGGTGAAATCTTCAAATAGCGAAACCTTATCCAAACAAACATTGCCACTTTCACAGTAGGGCCTACACCGGGTCTACACAATATATGGAGAGGCCGGCGTGACGTAGGCCTATAGGCGGTAATTCAGTGTGGTACTAAGAATAATTTACTGGGTGGGCATTATTTAATTAATTGACCCAAAAAGTATGCAAAAATAATTTACTGGCTGGGCCAACTTTAATTTCTATATTTCCTACAACAAATTTGCTAATTATAAAAGCTTGTGTTAAAGGGCAATGGTTCGATTGTAAAAAGCCTTGTCTCCAGAACCCCAGATTTTACTGGACTTAAAGTGGTCAAAATTTTGGGATCAGAAATCAGAAGAAAGCTATTATTTTTCTCATTTAATATGTGAAATCTTAGGGCTTACTCTCTTAAATGCAAAGAGTGAATTTCACTCTTTTGGAGTGACTACGGGCCCACTCAAAAAGAGTGAAATTCATACTTAAAAAGAACAATTTTGGGTCAAATTTGATCTTGATAATTGAAAAAATGCTATCATTTTATATTTGTTAAATATCAAGATAACTTGACCAAAAAGTATACAGCACAAAATAATTTGAAATTTCACTATTTTCTGAGGGGGCACCTGTTGTAGTCACTCCAAAAGAGTGAAAATTCATCCTTTTGATTTAGAGTGTAAAAGTATGGTTGGTTGGATGGTTGAGCGAAAATGTGCCCCATTTTGGTCGACCACATTGTTAACTTTACAGAGCTGCAAAGTACTCTTCGGCGATTACAAAATCACGTTTTTTAGCTCTCACATCAAAACGGGTTGAAATATCGGGGCAAAACTTTACATATGGGGTTTTTTGGGAAGGACATTCTATCAGATGAAAACTTATATCCTTAAATCGGGTTCCACCCTTATAATGGGTTCATTGAACAAACTTTTATTTACTTAAGTGCATTACAATTTGAACACCATCAATGACGTTCGTTACGCACCTTTTTTGGGAAAAATATCATAACATTTTGAGGTTTTAAATTTTGTTTAAGTTAAAGAAATATTTTTGAACCGTAGTGTAGTCATAATCCTAAGGGATCTATGTGATGGAATTGAAATTTTTTAGTTTATGATTTTATACATGGACCCAAAGGTCGCTTTTGACTGTAGCTGTATTCTTGACTTTAAAAAAAGAAGGAAATTATATGAAATGGCAATGCTTGTCTAAAACATGAATTGTTCAAATTAAACCAAACCAATCAGGATGTAAAGGTGTGGAGTTTTGTGGTGAAGCCATTCTATCAAGACGAAACCTTCAATTTTTTTTTTGGGCCAACAGTTCATACATCCCAAACCATATTTCTGTCCTGTAAAAAAGCAGAGCCGTTGAAACTAGTCCTCATTGTGCCAAATGCTGCTTCCGACGCTATCTTGGGGGGGGGGGGGGGCTCAAGGGCAAAAATGACACTGTTGTGCCACAAACATTAGTCCTCATTCCAGCCTTCAAATGACCCTTTTCATGCCAATTTTGGTATAGCAATGGGTTCGGGTTTTTTTCTCCATTTTCTGTATTTGTTGGAAAAATTAGTCAATTTTTCCTCAACTGAAGCAAATATTGAAATTTGCTTAAAATGCCAAAATTTGTAGGAAAAATGACAACTGGCTAAATTTCGTGGCCAAATTTGCATCTCTGGTATGTGGGCCCCCTTTTCTTTTTTGGCAAAAATTGGTATAAGCTATGGGTCCTTCCCTACAACATCGGAGGCACGTCCCTACCCAAACCAAACTTGAGACCATCTGGTGGGCGGGTGGGGGGGGGGGAAAGCCCTGGGTCGACTTGCAATATGGGTATCAAATTCAACTATGTCTCTGTCGGTCTCACATAGGTATAAAATTGACTTTTCAGTCTCAGATATAGTATAAAATTAGCAGACTGTTACAATGGATGATTTTTGGTGTTGCTACCATGCTCAAAACAGAACAAACATAAATAGGTCAAATGGCTTGTAAAATCCCAATATTTTTTTGCCTGATGGCTTCGGGTCTCAGATAGTATCCCCATTTGAATATAGGTTCTGTCCTCAAATATGGTATATTTGAACAGCTCTGGTCTCGATAGGGTCACCGCCATTTCATATGTTTTTGGTCTCATATAGGGTCACTGTCGGAACCTTTGTAACTCGGATGGGTACCCATGCCTCGTTAAAGGTTGACTTCCTGGGCTATAAGGCTATGTAGAGCTAGTGGCGTCAGCAGACATTTCTCAATAAGGTGAAGGTGGGAAGTTTGGGGGGACCATTTCGTCACCGGTGGGTCACACTTTTTCTTAAGAAAATACTTTTGCAAAGGTAACACCTGCCACGGTATCTGTTAATCCATATCAATTTATTACTTTTCCTGATCTTTTTGGGAAGGGAAGAGGATTTGAGTGGGCTCCCGCCCCGGCCCTTCACCCCTAGCCCTCCTCCCCCGGCCTCCGCTGGTTACACCATGATGAGCCCTTCCTTTTCATGCGCAACTTCAATGCTTGCCACAATTATGGGTGGTTGGTACGTTTTTTTATCTAAATAGGTAAATCTGGGTAAAAAAAGTAGTCATGGGCGTATGGTTTGTTTTATTATTACCGTGTAATTAACACAATTAAATTTGGGTTCCATGTGGATGCCACCCTCACTACCCACAGGTTGCAACATTATGTTTAAAAAATGTTGTGCTGGTGTTTTAGAGTGCCAGTGTCTCAGAAACACTCAGGCCTGAGAAACACCTGGTTGTAGAGATTTGGATGTGTATGTTTATAGACGGACATGTCATCTCTAGAGATTTTACCTGTTTAGAAATGTGGTGCAAAATGGCGTTTAGAAAAGCGTTTTTCTCTCAACACTCTTTTTGGTCATTGGTTTTTTGTAGCGGCCGGTTACTGTTGCTTCGCTTCAGCGCATGGCAGAGTTTTGCCTTCGCAGGCCCGCAGATCACCCTCTTGGCCTGACCACCCTCTGGGCAATTGTATGCCCATTTCCCTATTTTTTGTTTGGTAATCGTAAAGTAACGTACACTCTGAGGCATTTGACTTGCAAATGCACATGCGGAGCTGGAGTTTACACGTGAAAATCGGTGACCAAAGCTTAGTGGCCGATTTTTGGTAAAGTGTGGTGCTGAGTGTCAATCTGTGTGAAAAAATTTTGGACAGTCATGCACTTAGGCATAAGATAAATAAATATTTTTTTAAATTCTCGGGCTAATTCCATCTCAAGTCTCAACAACAGGCTGACTCCTGCAGCTGGAGTTCATGACAATGATGACCTTCTGCAGCCGATGGTGGGGGTGGGGTGGGGTGGGGGGCACTGACATTGGAAGAGGTACGGGTATTGCGGCGGCCCTTAAGAACCCCATTTCGCATCTCTCCAGCATGTTCCCAATACCCAGTTGAAGCTTATTCAGTTACAGCTTTTTTTTAAATTTAAAGTGAGCGCCGGAGCGGAGCGCGGAGGAATTTTTTTAGATACAAATTTCTCTGGATGAATTCTGTATATCCGTTGAATGCTGCCCAAATTCAGAGGGTGGTGGCACAATACAAAATTTTTTCCAATTTCTCCCTCAAATTTCACTGGTTTGTGTTTAATCACCTACCGCGAATGTTTTGAAGGTATTATTGGACAACAGGTGCAAAAGAAAACCGCAAACCGTTTTTTGAACTGCCTACTATCGTAACCATTCCCCATAGAAAACCAAAAAAAAAATGCTTTGACTTTCTGTTGTGTGCACGACTGAAACTACTAAATATTATCTTATTGCAAAGATGGTGTATATTCGGCTTTCACGTCAGGTGGTCAGACTAAATACTGTAAGCATTAATATGTAAAAAAAAAAAAAAAAACGGGGTTCGAAGACAAATTTGGGGGCACTTCTTCTTCCTGGAATGTCCATGTCCTCTTTAAGGTCCCCTTTCAAAAATTTTTGCCTCGAAGCCGAATTTTGGCCAAATTTCAAGCTCCCCCAAGCCTGCAAATTTCTCAATACAGTTCCCAAGCCCCTACTTTCATAGACACAGATAAGTTCACCAGCCCCATCCCCTACCTGAAAAAAATGGAGTGCCCCCCCCCTGATGAGGCATGCATTTCTATCTCCGTGTTCCCAACATATTGAAGGGGGGGATGGCCCGCTTTATGTATGAAATTTCATATTTTGATAACTAATGGCCTTTACCCAAGAACCCCCATCTGTAAGGTTTTGCGCCGATAATTTCAATCCGTTTTGATGTGAGAGCATCAAAACATGATTTTGTAAATATTGTAATCCCCATATTGGGTCGGCCCAAATGACATGACATGCATTTTCGCTCATAACTTACAAAACAAACCCTCCTTTCGCCCTAAGATGTCACATACAGGGTAAATGAGAAAATTTTAGTAATTCTATCTTCTGATACCAAAATATTTTGAACACTTCTCCGGTAAAATCTGGGGCTGGGGACGAGGCTATTAGCGATCGGATGGACCTTTAATGATAATAAGACTAAGCTTAGCGTCACCTCAGACTATGGCTTAGCCTTAGGCTTAACTTGGGCTAGGGCTAGGCTTAACCTAGCATAGGTCATAATGAATTTCCTCCATTTTTTGCCCTCTTGTCATACATGTACTCGGAACAAAAATGCTTGAACTGTTTTTTTTTTTAAATTTTGAAGAAATATAAACCTGCAAGTATCACGTTTAAACTCTTAACTCTGGTTTACAAATGCATCACTGACTCTGCTCCATTATATCTTACCGAACTCATTCACTTGTACTCGCCAACTAGAACTTTGCGCTCTGCATCCGATAAAAGACTTCTCCAAGTTCACGTACTCTCACTTTATCTGGCGACAGAGGCTTCTATGCTGCTGCTGCTCAGCTCTGGAACAATCTTCCTCACAACATTCGCCATTCAAGCTCACTAGCTTCATTTAAACGCACGCTCAAAACTCATCTGTTCAATATTTAACTTTTGTTTTATTTGCTTATTCTGATCACCTTGCTCTGTTTGTTTTTTTCATTGCTTTGTTAAGCGCTGTGATACATTTTCTTGTAAGAGCGCTATATAAATGCCTTCATGTATGTATGTATGTACCTGTTTTGTTAATTAAGCACTTGTAGACTTTGTTTTATGTAATATAACAAGGGTTTCGTAGTTGTTATAATAATAATAATAATAATAATTTGTATTTTTAACGCGCGACATATCCACGTAAACGTGCTATGCCTTTAGATGTAATAATGAAATGACAGTAAATAATGAATAATGAAATTGGATCTCGTCGCCTTTTAAAAATCTCCAGCAGGAAACTCACTTGCCTCTCCTTGCCTCTCAGTCCCTTACCTATGTACATCTCATTAGAGGTCCATTCATGCTTCATTGCACTGCAATTCAGTGCAGTGAAAATAGATGAAAACCATCTCTGACTCAACACAGCAGCAGCATAATTTAATTTGAACTGTTACTGCACTGCATTGAGTCAGAGATGGTTTTCATCCATTTTTGCTGCATTGCATTGCAGTGAAGTATGAATGGACCTTAAAAGCCTAACTGCCCCAGAGACATGGAATGGCAATATGTGAAAGCCACACAAACAAGGAAAGGCAACCTAAATGAACTAACAAGTTCTTTGGGGTTTCTGCTGAAAAGGCAAGGAAAGGCACTCATGTTTTTCTTTTTCACTAAATGCCTGAGAGGCACTAATAGGCAAAAAATGATTGCCTATTTAAAGTGCATTTCAGGCAGATTAGGGTATTAATGAAAAAAAACTCAAAGTCATTTCATGCCAACTCAACAAGGTTTGACCACTTAAGGGCAGTGTCAACCTTGAGCTTCCGAGTATCTATTTTGGTTTGTAACTTCGCAAATATTTGATTATTGTCTGTAAAAGTATACATTTCTAGAAAGAAAATTGGACGATGAACCCGATGATGGCATCAGATTAATGTGAAACTTTCCGTATTTTGAGAAAAATACTAAAAAAACATGATTTTGCCCCAAAATTTTCAGACAGCATAACAAAAACAATTTGAATTTTCATGATTTCTTATGTTATTTTTTAGAAACAAGACAAATTTGTCTAGGGAGGTTTTTTCATTTTTGAAAAATAGAGCTTACTTTTCGAAATATAAGGAAAAATGTCAAAAAAGTGTGATTTTTCACCTTTCGTTTCCAAAATTTGAGTAGATATTGGAGAATATCTTTAGTTAGAAATCGAAAAAATGAAAAATTTAGAAAACAGTCCCAGAGAGACCGATGCTAATGAAATAGGAAAGGTAAACTTTACCTTGACTGTCCGGTACTTTTGGAGTTATTCTGTCTGAAAATTTACCAATTGCGAAATGAACATTGAGAAAATCTGTGTTTTGTTTAGTAAAAAAAGTGCTTTTCACGCCATTCAAGCCATTTCATCTTCTCAAATACTTATCTTTGAACTTCAAAATTGAGTTATGTTGTGCAAGTGATTATGAAAATACATCTTTATGCACTATTGAATCAAGCATCCTTTTTCTCTCTAACTGCCAGAAAATCAGAAGAAATTGAGATTGCGTCTGGTCTAAAAAACTTAGCGCTTGGTTTACATTTTCAAATATTATTTTTCGTTTTTTCAAAGATTGAGTTCGCGCAAACGTACATTTTAAAACAGGCGCACCCTTCATTACGCAAGTACAAATTCACCGCGCGAAGCGATGCTGCGCCTTGCGCCTGACGGCGTAATGTGCTTAATTCCCGCCGTTAAGCCATGTGGTTGTTGTGACTTTAAATGGTCAAATAGTGCGTTAAATCGGCAAAAAAAATACCAAACTCAGGATTGTCTGATGTGGATAACCTTTGTTGGGAACGATTTAGTAGAACACAGTTTGATGTTTTAAAATGGTGCAAAAAATCAGGAAATTCGAGTAAAAAACAAAAGCACTAGGGATGACACTGCCCTTAAGTCCTTCATTTTGGTATACTAGTTAATAGTTATAAACCTTATTGAGAAATAACAAATTCTAGTGAAATTCTAACTCCATTTCATTTCCATGGTTAGAGCAATTTAAAATTGCGGGTGGGGGTCTATGACATGAGAAGAAAAATTTGATGTGTAGGGGAGTATTTCTAAAATGATATGAAAAGGTATTTTTATACCTTGAATAGTTTTGGTGTTGATTTTGAAATGCTTGCTATTTAAGGCAATTCCATCAAGATGAAATGCCCATCCTCCTTTAAGGCATAGTATCGTGCCTAACCTAATAGTGCTCTCAGTCGAGTCATTACTGTGTCATGCTTGAGTGGACCTTTAGTGTGTATTAGACTTACCTAGGAAAGACCAAATGAAAAAAAAATGTGACCGCATTGGAGGGATATATTTAAAGGGGAATGACCGATAAGGCGGAAGGAAGACACACATAGGGATCACTTGGCCACTGTTGTGATGTTGTTGTCTTTTGTTGTGAAAAAGGTTATAGACATTTGGCCTGTAATTATGCGCATCCTTTTATGATTTAAACCACCAACTTGACATGGGAGCCCTCATTTGGTGATGAGGTCAACGGTCATGTGTGAGGTAAGTTGTTTGTAAGATAGGCTGAAATGTCAAATTGACCTCATTTGAAAAGTGAAGTTCAATTTGAACCAAACTTGGTTTATGGATATATGACATGGTTACCTCATTTGTTGAGTTCAAAGGTCACATGTCAAAGGTCACACAAGGCCTATCCACAAAAACGACATGGCAGCCGACAATAGCAGTCCGAGAACCACAAGGTATTTTCGAACTGGTTAATAATAACATCGTGATCATTTATAGGACAGCTGTACGGGAGGTAGGTTTAATGGCAGACCTGACCTTCCGGGAGTACAACAGAATCCCACTGAAGCAGAAAATATTTGTGCAGTTGAACAGTGCATTGTATTGTATTCTTTGCATGCTTGGGTGATAAAGAAAGGCAAGCAAAAGTTCATTCAACATAATTTACCTCCGTGAAAGGGCCCTATGGCTATAGCATACATGAATGTAAATGAGGCAATACCACACTTTTTTTATGGGTGCCCCATTTCAAAAAAAAATTAAATTTTTGCACAGTTGCTTGGTAACTGTCTAGTAAACTATAACTGTGAATGGTTAAGCTTAAAATGTCATCGCAAATGTGTAAGTTAGATAATTAATATCGGAGATCTCTGATATAATTCAACGGCTCTTGCTGGAAACGTCCTGTCAATATGAAATAGCCAGGAAATACGTGGATCCTGGGTTACCTACCGGAAATCATTTTTTACCGAAATCCTTTCCCACAATGCACCAAGATGTACGAGTAGAAAAATAAAAGGTATATTCTATGGTGTTTTGTGGCATACGGTCATTTTTCTGTCATAACGGTGCAAAAACCGTTTGATGGACATAAATTTACAGTAGTAACGAGTACTCTTTGATGACCTGTCAATTTGGCGCCATCACAATCTGCGCGAGTTTACAAGGAGGTGCACTAAAAAGCGAGCGTTTGCATGGAGTGATGCATATCTACTCGTAATCGTTGGTGCATTGTGGGATAGGAATTTCGGTAAAAAGTGATTTCGGTAGGACACCCAGGATCCACATATTCACCTGTTAGTGGGAGGCTAATCCGTAGTGTTTCAGTGGTTCAGGCAGTCAAGTCAAGTTAGAGGCCCAGTTTAGGACAGGTGGCACTATTTCTCAATGGTCGGACAGAAGTTTGGACGTTTCCAGCTCCGCTGTTAATTTAAAAATTGAATATGCCATTCAATTTAAAAATCGCCTTTTATGACAAATACGCCATTTGAGCATTAGCATTCGCAGGTATATAATTTACTATATTCGGCAAAAATTTCAAATTTTGAAAATTAGGGGCACTCTTCAAAATTCCCTGGTATTAATGCCTTTAAAACGCTAAGGTTTTGTTGGGCTAGTGCTCTGGTCAGCTGAGTTTGGAATTTGTAGGCAAAAGGTTAACAGTGGAATTGGCTATGCAGACAAAAGCAACACCACACACATGGTGCAAGTACTTTACACAAAGATGAATGTGAAACATCCTACATAATTATGTCATGTAGGCACTAGTCGGTCAGGTTGTAGCTATTATAAGATTTGGTGTTTTGGGGTGATCCAAGATATTGCCCTTGCTAATAACAAGTGTTGCACCTGCTGTTGATCATGCAAAATTGTTATAACTCTTGCAATATTACGGTATATCATTGCGGGTCCCTCAAATATTAAATCCCTGTTAAGCATGATCAAATGTCATAATTTATGATGAGTCCAGGGGAGAATGGACATATTAATATAATATAGGTGCAGCCCAGGTACGTGTCAGGGTAAATCTGGGGGGGGGGGGTTTAAAAAGGAAGAAAAAAACACTTTTAACACAATTTGATTGCTTAAAACCCCGTTTTTTCTGAATTTTTGAAATATTAGGGGGTGGCTGTCCACCAGCTGCACCCTTCCCCCCCCCTCCAATTGCCCCTCTGGCACCCCCTAGTTTGTAAGTTTTGTCCCATCATTTTGGACAAGATAGTTGGTTGCCTAAAACTGTGCTAAAACTCGTAAATATGCTTTATATTACATTTTTTTTCAAGACTCACATTTATGTACAACCAATAATGGCAGAAAAACGAAAGCAAGAAGACAAAACCAAAAGAAGCAAAAAATTCAAGACCTACCGTCAGTGGAGCTAGTGTAAGACCAGCAAAATGGGATAACAACAAAAATGCAATCAAGCATCATGCCTCCTGACATACTAATCCTAAACATCTTAAAAGTGGGAAGAAAAAACAGAAGTAAGGTTTTCAAGACATTGAGAGGAGCCAAGAAACATTCTCCAAGTGCAACATCTAAAAAAATCAAGATTGAAGTAGATGGAAATAAACAAATGGAAATGCCTTGAACAGTAAACAAAATTTAAGAAAGCTAAAAGGAGAAGGAAAATGTAATACCACGACAACACCAAAATTCATTTATTGGAAACACTTCTCCTATGTCTACTGGTGGCAATGACTACAACTCAAGGAATCATTTTTTTGTTTTTTGTTGTCTCCACCTCAATTAAAAACTCAAATGAATCGGTAGGTAAAAGCTTGGAAAAAGAAGAGGAAAAAGGAAAGACACAGACTGGAGAAGGAAAAAAGAAAACTGTTGAGAATAAAGTGAATTCAGTAGCCAAGGAACCAAGGAGATCTCAGACATTGGAAGCCATGCTAGCTGTGAGTTGATAATTATTGGATATGGCTTTCATGTTTTCATTATTTTTGTGTCGCCTGCCTTAAGGCATGAAGACACCTCTATCACTTTGTCCACCGCTGGTTGTCTGTTGTTTGTAGTCTTTGTTTGATGTAGTCTGTTGTTGTAGTTGTGAAAAAGGGTTAGCATTGGCCCTGTAACTATCCACTACTAAAATAATTTAAACCAAACTTGGCAAGTGGGATCCCGCATTGTTGATGAGGTCAAAGTTCACATACCACGGTAATGGTCACATACCAGGTCAAAGGTCTTTGAGGTCAAGTGTAATGACGGCTAATATGTAAAATTTGGACCTGATTAAAATTGAAGTTCCAATTGGAACCAAACTTGGTTATGGATATTACATGTTCCGGCGGTCCGGAAAGTGTGTAGTCTGTTACAGACTGCGAAAGATTTATCTAAATTTAGTAATGAGAGAGATTACGTTAGTCAGTCAGTCATAGCGAATGTATGCAATGAAACTAATCTCAAATCTTCCAGAAAACGAAGGGGTTCTATGGAGATTTTTTTGCATCAGAGGGGTCTTTACTATGTTTTGTTTTGAATATGTATTGTATTGGGTCTGAACCATAGAACCTAGCGGAAAATTGAACGTTTTGTCCGGCGTTATTCAGTGCCTCGCAAAGATGAAAAGTGAACATGCAAACCGCACGTGCTCATCCCTTTTCCCACAATGCCTTTTGGTATTATCCAGTCTTGAGAATTTTAAAACGCTGGTTTCAATTTACGCCAACTTTTTGTTTTCAATTTTAGAAACAGGAATATACTACTTACCGGACCCAACGGAATTACATAAACCCTCATTATTTATGAGGTCAAAGGTCACATGTCCATTTCAAAGGTCATATGAGGCCTATTGTAAGATAGCTGAAACGGTAAAAATCAGACCTGAATTGAAAGTTAAGTTCATTGGAACCAAACTTGGTTTATGGATATAACATGCAAACCCTCATTTGTTTAAAAGGTCATGGTCACATGTCAAGGTCAAAGTTAATATGAGGCATATCATTCAACCAACCGCGCTGCCAACGCCATTGACACAAGTGGTCCTAGGACCACATATTTTTTTAGATTGTTACTGGAACTAAAATTGAATGTTCATATCCATTAAAAAGCATAAATTCTTTTGCAATATGGCCACAAGAGAGGGATACCACCAGGGCACGACACTTTACTAACCCCACTCGTGATTTACAAACATTTAGGGGATAGAATGTAGCCCCTGTCATTCATTGATTCAAAATATTCTGTTTTCCTGGAAGATTCACTTATGACATTGTTTTTTCTGATTTAATAAATTTTGAGAAAATTGTAGTTTACATCCCCCCACTGAATTCCTCAAAATGTTTTTGACTGATTTTGATCTTTGGCTGTATTATCAGCAGGCAGCATAAACTGGTTGCTGTGTAAAAATCGGCTTGTAAGCAGTTTAACATGCATTACGTCATAATTCATACAAAGAGTGTCTCATTTTTTCCTCATCAAATGTCCTTCCTATCAGAATGTCTTGCATTTCCCTCACTTAAGTGCTGCAAATCTAGAAATAATCAACTATGAAAAACTATAAAGACCCAGTTGGGAGATCCACCAATACACTTATTAATTAATGGATTACAGTGCATTTCACCTTTGTGACCTTTGACCGCATCGTTCTCAGGTCAACAATCCTTTTGGCAAAATTAGTTAAGCAAATTGACATCTAGATGACTTTTGACCTGCAGAGTCACTTTGAAAGTTGAAACCCTGATAGCAATCCTCAGACTGTTGTCCCCCCACAAACCAGGCAAATATCAGCTCCTACATCAAGCACAACAAGCACTTTAGTGCCATAATAATCCTTTCTGTATGGTTTGTATGTATGTGTATGAAGTTTGTGTTAAGTTGGTTAGAATCTATTTCAAATTGCAGGTGTGTGATCACCTTAATTAATTGCTACCGAACCCAGTCATAGGTCAGCCATAGACACTTGCATGTTATGGTAGGTCAATGTCACATACCAAGATCAAAGGTCGTTGAGGTCAACTTGTGGGGGAGTGAGGAAAGGTGCACATTAAAACGGGCAACGCTAGTGGTCTATGAACCGCTTGGTTTAGTATATTCATGAATTTGTAACAAACCTCTCCTTCCCCAGCATGGATTGTGTACATATAATGTTTAATTAATGTGTGTCATTTTCAGGTTGCCAATCATTCTGTATTCTTGTTGTGATGACAATGTCAATTATTCCCAAATGTATTCTAAGTAAATCGTTTGTATATTGCATATTTAAATTGCAGACCTTTAGCAAGTCCAAACCCAGCAAAAAGAATCAACAAAGAAAACAAGATGAGGTTACAACGAAAAGTGTAAATCAAAAGGAAAGTATTCAAGGTAATTCCTATGAAACATATATACTGGAATAACAGAAATTTTTAGTAAAGTAACCAATATAACATGCATTGGCTGGAAAAATCAAAATGAATAAATAAATTTTGGAATTTTAGAAAGTTCTTTGTTTTATGAAATTGTTTGCAAAAAATCATATACCTTTTCCAACATCCACCAACCTGTTGTACATAATGCAGGCTTTAAATTTGATACCCTTCTTTCATATTACAAGTTTAAACTTTTTAAAGTTATTACCAAAAGTAGTACATTTCATTTTTTTTGTGGGCCGCCAGCTTTAGCTGAAATACCACTTTGTGTTCTGTTGTGCATGTGTATGTATGTATGTGTGTATGTGTCACTAAATGTTTTTTTTTTTTTAAATTGACCTCATGGGAAAAGTTGAAGGTTCCAACTGGAACCAAACTTGTGTCATACTGCACTCATGGTATCCCTCATATGTTGATGAGTCAAAGGTCATATGAGGTCAAGTTGAAAAATAGGCTAAAAATGTAAAATTGACCTCAATTGAAAAGTTGAAGTTCAATTGGAACCAAACTTGTGTCATAGGTCACCATGGATCCCTCATATGTTGATGAGGTCAAGGTCATGTGCTAGTAAGGTCAAAGGTCCATTTAGGTCAATTTGAAAAATAGGCTGAAAATGTAACATTGACCTCAATTGAAAAGTTTCAATTGTGAACCAAACTTGGTCCTAGGTGCACCATGAGATTCCCTCATATGTTTTGATAAGGTCAAAGGTCATATGCCAAGATCAAAGGTCATGAGACGGCCCACAGCTTATATTCTTGAATGTTGCAGCGACGAAAGAGAGAACTGTGAAAATTCTGTTTTAAATGATTTGGCGTTACTTACGCTCCAGGAGTGTCAATTTATAGAGAGGAAGGTTATAGCTGGCAATGTTTTCAAGCCACGGGTATGGTTGAGGTTGATCATGCTCACCAGTGTTGCTATGCTTTTTTTTTTTGTCACACTATAGTTTTGTCAGTAATTCTGAACCAAAATTTCAGCACACGCGCGTTAACCCTTAAGGGTGTGAGGAACGCTTGACAACGGAAATTGAATACGCAATTCAATCGGCGCGCGCGTGTCATTTTGTCAGAAATTACGCGCCTATATAATTTTTTTCTACTTTATCCCCAGTAAAAGGTCTCAAAGATTTGGTTTGATGTTTTTTTTTGATCCCGAACTCTGAGGCCAATTGAAGGCAGTGTCTTCTACCACCAAGGACACCAGCAGCTTGTCAGAAGAATCAGGAGAGACATTTATCACAGAAGGAACAGATCAAGGGTGAGTCATTAATCAGGGTTACATGTAACATTTCTCATTGGAGCAATTTTGGAAGGTGCGAAACAACTAGCAAAAATTTAGCTCTTAAACCATTATTACTTCAATAAGGGGAATGGCTTTTTTGGTTAGACATATACTGGTAGGTTCTTTTAAGGGGAGAATCTTGTTCAAAGTCTTGTGAGGTAAGATTTGCAGTGGTCTTAATTTTGTTACAATGCTACATTTTTAGCTTTATTTCCCTTTTTATATTTGGTGAAAATCGGACTTTCTATTCCCATTTTATGATAATTTAAAGTCACTTGCGTCTGCGAACACATATATTGCCTTATGTTTTTTATTGTTTTTTTCAAGCAGCTATCTTTCTTTATGTTATATATTGTTTTTCACCCTGCAATAATTTAAGACAATGACAAAAAATATTTCTAGCCTACATCAGGTGATTAGTTATAGAAATTTTGTATTCAATAATTTACTATAATTCATGCAATTACTAAATTGAAGTTTAAAGAACTAAAATGTTACTAATTAGCATAATTAAATTAGGCCTTTGGTTGTTTTTTTCTCCTTCGTCTGTCCTTTTTTTTTCCATCCGGAAATTTTAGGACTGCCTTCCTATTTTTGTGTTGTTTTTGGGACATCCCTTTAATTTAGTGGGCTATGTCCCTATGGGGCTTATCCTGGCTATATCGGCCAATTGTTATAAAAAAATTAAGTGTTTCTAGATCATTAACGTATCATAACTTTTTTTGCTTGTAAAAAGGTTGCCCCGGAAAAAATCAGGTTCTAGTAGAGCCTTTTTGACTTCAAATTTGGACCAATAGTAATTCATGATAAGTATTACAACCTAATGGGCCATTTTTTGGAATTTCTCTTTAGTTTTTATTTTATGGGGGGTCAAAGGTCTCACCAGCAATGAAATTCAAAAAAATCATGGATCTTGGTTTCTATGGCAACCCAAAAATCAAATTACAAAAAATCTCTTCATTAGGTTGCTCCTACTTGACCAATACATGTACTAACACATGTATGTTTAAGTCTTATTATTACCCGAGTATTACATTTAAGTGAAAATGAGGAGCAACTTTCGCATTTCACTGAAGCCCAAATTAAAGTTTTGTTGACCTGACCTTGTTTAACAGTCAATTTAAGGGGATATGGGGTTGGAGGGGCTAAAATGAATATTTTAAATGTAATAAGAACAATTACCTTTCTTTTGCTTTTTTGTTTGACAAAATCGGAAGCTTCCGTTCAAAGTTATGGTCGAAAATGTCGCTCACGACTTGAATTCCTCGTGATATTTTCTGTATTTTATTGTTTTCGCTCACGCTGCGATATTTAATTTTTTTAAGCTTTAAAAAATTTATATCCAAAAGTATTAGCTTTGACCTCTAATTTTCACATTTATTTATGAAAATTCAGTGGCTTGTTTTTGTAATGATAACAATTTCAAATAGCATTTCTAAAATATAATTTAAAATATAAAAAACAAGTGTTTTCTAGACAAAAATGGTTGATAACAAAAAAAATTTTTCGATATGTCTTCACTGCGTCAGGATTTCTACAAACGATAATGGGTATAATATTGAGATGAAAAGTAAAATTAAAGCATATCAATAGGACTTACTTACTGAACTAGAATAATCCCACTAGCCCCATGAGGACTTGATTTAAGGGGCCTCAACACTAAAAAAAATTACAAATCATGAATTAAAAAAAAAATTAATGTTGAGACCCCCGTAACAGTTCACATGGGGCTAGTGGAATTATTATAGTTCTAGTTAGTAGTCCTATTGATATGCTTAATTTACTTTTTATCCATTATTCTACGATTATGTTTGGGTTTAGAAATCCTGCGCGCAGCGAATACATATCGTTATGGCAATTTTGTCTAGAAACACTGTTTTATTTTTTATTGTATTTTTAGCCAATGCTATTTTTGGAACAGTCGCGTCATTTTTTCGCGGAATACATCCCAGATGCAACGAGGAAACATCGCCTCATTTTGCAGAAAGACGTCCCAGTGCAATGAGCGGCATTGGTCGCCAAGTTCGCTCTTCGGCCGGTACTGGCCGAGATGCAATGAGACGGCATCGCGTCATTTTCCGGGAAGACGTCCGAGATGCAATGAATGAGAAACATTGCACCTTCTGCGGGGAAACTGGCCGAGATGCAATGAGAACCAAAAGCGTCCCCAGAGCGGAAAACGTCCCAAAATCAATTAGAAGCAATTTAAATGTAACTAGAGCTAATCGAATTCTAACAAACTTCTTTTTGGTTAACAGCGAAATATGAAGATTAACAAGGCCTATATAGGTAAAATGTTTACGCGTAAGCAAGTTAAAGCTTCCCCGCCAATTTCGCAGTGGTTTCACGCCAGGCCTATAGGTTAAAACTGAGGAAACTTTGCGTAGAAGATCACTCCAGGCCCTTATAAGAAAAAAAGCCTGCCGTGGCCAGGCTACTTTAAATGCCTAAACTTTGGTGTAAATTTGCATTTTTTTAGACTATTTTTAACCCTCACAATTTCACCAAGCTTAGCAATTTACGTAGCCGGGCCAACGGCAGGCCGGCTACGTTAAATGCTAAGTTGGTGTAAATTTGAGGGTTAAATCCAGTCTAAAAATGAGAACCGTTAGGGTTGTTTTTTAAAATGTGCTTCCTTAGTCACGGCAAAAATACACCCTAACGGATTTCAACAACATGTACGCACCGAAAGCGTCCCTAGATCAAATCCGATTTCGCATACGGCCCATCCATTTTGAGCTCTCTTCAGCGGATTGCCGCTCTCGTACAGCACCACTAGTGGGAAAACGCCCCGTCTGCTACATCCAAAAATGTGGCGCAGACACAGCAACCTCTCTGCCCACCAACCCCTGCCCAACGCTGCGGAATATTTTTGGTTGGAATCCAAGGCAGGCCACGGACTGTTTTCGCCGGAGAGGGTAGTGTATTTTGCGCCAACATTTTTTTAGTCCAGCAGCCCCGGTGTTTACCGACTAGTGGGTGATTTTACCGAGGTCGCTCTCCGCTGGAGAGAGTAAAAATGGACGGGTGCCGTATGCGAAATCTGGATTTTGATCTAGGGACGCTTTCGTATCCCCGCGTTACCATTGGATTGTGTACAAAAATGTATGCATGCGCATAGATAAAAAAAGCCTGCCTTTAGCGACTGGAGCCTGTGCGGGACCAGAACGTATATATATAAGAGGGTGGATGTTGAGAGAGAAAAAAAAGGATAGGCGAAAGTCGCATATATTGGTTTGAGAAGAGCGCACGCAAAAGCGCGATTGCTTTTGAGCGATTTTCAGAGCTTTACCAGCTGGAGAAAAGAGAGTTTACGTAGATTTTACACCCCTGAACACGGACCATGCCGGTGACTGTTTTTGTAAGGCATCAAATGGGGCATTTTCCCCACGAGAGCAATGGTTCCGCTAGGTAAGGGAGAGTTCTAAACCGCCTATTGAGCGGGCAAAACCGGATTTTGAGACCGGGTCATCCGGGGCATGGTTTTTGCGACAATTACGATAGGGCTCCAGTAAGAGCGAGATCAATTCCGCGTAAAGGGCGGGGAAACCATACTCGGTATCGCCAGCTTCTGAGGCCGGGTCATCCGGCTCCATTGTTTTTTGCTACAAATACTATAGGGTTCCGGTAACAGAGTTCAAACCCGCGTTAAAGGCGGGGAAACCTAAACTCGTTATCGCAAGCTTCTAGCGGTCATCCGGTCCATGTTTTTTGCGACAAAATACGATCGGGTTCCGGTAAGAGAGAGTTTCAAACCCGCGTAAAAAGGCGGGGAAACCATACTCGGTATCGCGAACTTCTAAGGCCGGGTCACCCGGGCCATGGTTTTGCGGCAAATACTGGCGGATATAACACGGACCATGAATCCGGATGAAGTTAGGATGAACCGGCTAAAGTCAGGTCATGCTCACTCCTCGGTGAGTATGCCAATGTACTATGTAATCCAGTGCTTACTGTTGCATGCTCGTGTCTCCGGCGAGTAAACTGGACCCCCCACCTCGGGTGTGGAGGGATTCTCTGGACCCCTGTCAGAATTAAAAAAAGATCTGCAAATGGTATCCCCTATCTTTGGAAGCCCACCAGAGGAAAACCAACATTAGACTTTTTGGACATTTTTCTTAGTATGTAGGTTTTTCTGCGGATTTCTAATGTTTGGTCAAAATTTTAGTATACTTTTTCGTTTGGTGACTAACCGGTCTAATCATAGCCCGGTTGTTTCTCGTGGTTTTAGGGTAGGCTTTCATGGTTTTTAGGTTTAAAAAAAAATAGGATCAAATTTGCATAGCCCCCTAATTTGAAAAAATTTTTTTACTTTTCAGGTATGTGTTTGATTAGCAAGTAAGATACTGATAGGGAAGCCTCAATTTATTACGAGACCACTGACCACCAGGGAAGGAGAGGTTTTTCAATCAATTATAGCAATGGCTATTAGCCCTCTAGTATGGCGAACAAGAATCACAATCCCACTCTAAGTCCAAATATACGATGATAATGTGGAATCAATAATGAACTGAACTCGCAAGAAGCCCAAACATCCAAAAGGCTAAACGTGTAAGGCCCCGCCTAGCTGAAAATGCCAAGCGGCGGGGTTCACAGCAGCATTCGCCGCAGCCGTGACTCACACCTAGTGCACACCACAGTTGTGGAAGAAAAAAAAGAAAAAAAAAGGACCAAGAAACCAACGGCCTGTCACTGCGGGAAGCCAATCGCAGAAGCCCTCAGAAACAGGCCCACCCAAAAAAAACTGACAGTTTCCACTGACGATGAGGACCGTCCTCAAGCAAAAGAGTGAGGAGACTTGTCATAGCCCCAAAATGACGAATCGAATCTAGTAGTTACAGTCAGGTCCTCACACAGGTACAAGAGTCTCCGAGTAGAGGGCATTGCCATGGCCTAATCACCACAGCACGGCCGATTTCTAGTGAGTCCGCTCAGTCTCCGTAGAGCACGTCAACCGACTTCAGTCTCCGAGTAGAGCACGTGCAGTGACCAATCCCACATTCAAGGCCGAGTTGTCGTCATACCGCGGTCTCCTGCTAGAACACACGCCCAAGCCGCCCAAGTAATTAGACCGAAAAGACCTAAGGCAAGCTCTAGCTTCTAGTCAGGCCGAAAATGCTAGTGCGCTTAATCAACTTCCAGGTTTCGGAACTCACACACGTTTTAGGAGTTCCGAATCCGCAAGCACAGATCGAGACGACAGTAGTGACATATGTAGTGACCGTGAACAGTCCGGGGTGACAGTGCCCAAAGTGACAGTGCCCATATGATAGTTTGGATAGCGAGACTCATCAGAGCTAGTAGATGTTCTTGATGACATAGTTCGTGCAATGACCAGGCACTAGCTTCAGATGATGAAGGATGAAGATGACGCGCCGCAGCGCACGCCCTAGGCAGCCGGCGGCACGTCGCCGTAGGCAGTCGGCTGCACGACCCAAAAAGAAGGTTTTTGTTGAACCAGACTCAGATAATGGCCCGGGAGAGGCCCGCCCTCCCTCCAATAAACGACACCACTATACCACCAGATTCAAGACGGGTGGTTCGCGAAATATGACCAAAACACTTACTTGTGAGTTCAAACCAAAAGAACCCCTTAGTCGGCATTGAAAAGACATCAGCAGAGAATGACTCCACTTAGTTATTTCTACCCAATTCTTTCCGGTCATTCTGTTCAAATTTGATCAGCCGGTACAAATGCGTAATCCGTGAAGGCCTACGGAGATCGTGAGAAAAGAAGACCCCCTATTATAAAGACAACAAAAGGCCGCAGAGATTTTAAAGCTTGGTTCCGGCATATACTCAGATCAGGGCCTTAATAAAACTTAGGAACTATTCCGTGACATTGGTTCCAGCCACCCGGCCTTCAGAAATGAATTGATATGTAGAACAATGAAGAGGAAACGTTTTGAGCAATATCCAGGTGGCTAAGATGTTTGCTATGCAGAGGACTGGAAACGTTTGCCCGAGGGGAACAGCCCAGGAAAAAAAGGAAAAGTAGATGTGAAATGCGTGTAGCCATATCGGCGTTTAAAGTGTGTGGGAAACCGTCCCAGAAAATTGCCGCAAACAATACAACTGCGCGAGAGAACTGGCAAGAGATGAAGCCATGATACGCTTATAAGGGTTTCAAAGCAAGGGTTCACAAGTTTTTCATGCCATCAAGCCACCAAAACCGGATTAAAAATATATGCCATGGCAGAGTCTGCTCCGTTACATAGGCAATTTCCGTACCCCCATTTGTCAAAAAACCTGCGACAAAGTTATTGAGATACTAAAGAGGGTGGCGAGCACTCAATTACAATAGAAGATGGCATCATATCTTTACGATAGATTCTATACCTCCGTTGCATTGTGCAAGGATTCCTCAACAAGGAAACATACCTTACGGGTGCCATCAGGTGGGCTGCGACAAGGGTGGCTGAAGCTTAAGAAAGAAAAGCCCCAAAATCGTCCGCCTAGCAATTACTGAGAGAGAGGACATCTCTCTAGACAGGACAGTGTATCTACCTTTACAGTAAGGAAAGACAGTAGCATCTGACAGTCCTATCCTCCTTCTACCTTGCTTCCGTGATGCCGGAAAAAACAATCAAAAGAAAATTTCGTATAGATGGCGTAGAACCTAGGAGAAACCATGAACAAAGCCCCCACCACCTGGTTTGGGATACACCGAGAACCTAGCCGGTGTTGTAGACAAGAAGAGAAGTGATCAATTTACGTTTCATATCACTCGCGAGCACGAAAGAATCAGAAATGGTGGACTCAGAATTTTATTTTTCTGGTGTGACTAGCCGCCGTAAAACGCCTGGATTGCTTTAAAGTTTGGCAAGCCAAATGCTGTTGATCGGCAAATTCAGGACGAATCCCGACACCCCGTTCAGAAGAAAACGCAGCAAAAGGTCCATGCCCTGCCATTCAAAATTCACCTTAGAAATAGCCCATGGGACTGATAGCGGGTTCGTTAGAGGTAGCAAGTTCAATAGGATACAAGCGCCGGACCTGTAGTTCCCCAGGCAAGTTCGTCACCGATTGGGAAGAAAGCAGATGATAGTCTACCGCTTGCAAATATTCCAGACCCACAAGATCAGTCTGAGGTGCCTGTTCGCTTTCGTTCCAAGTTGAGTTGTGTGAAGCGTTGTGTTGTGGGAGAGTAGCCCTGTGCCAAAAAAGGAAAGTTATCATTGTAAGAGCCTAGCATTTTGTTAAATTAGAACATTAAAATGGCTCGAAGATCGGCGTCCTAATAACCTAACACAACAAAAAAAAAATTTCTGTCTGTTGATTTGATTTTGCTTTGGTTTTCTTTGACATTAGGTATCCTCACCAACATGGAAAGTAGGACGCAATTGACCTAGAGTTAGAAGATGTGTAATTCTAATCGCCACGTACTTGAACCTGTTATTTTCAGAGGTAATTTCATTTCATTTCACGTGGTTGACTTTAGAGAGACCGGCGAACGCCTGTTCTCATTTCAAGTTGCTCTTTTAGTTGTTCCTTCGAACCCCTGCTCAAATTTAGTAAATTTATTTTGCATTTTCAAAAGCAGGCCGCAAAATTACTTACTAAATCAAAAATTAATTTGGCTGCCAGTATCTCCTCTTTGCGACCAGAGAAGACGCTCCTTGAGAACGGGTTCTACCAGGGTTGACGGGCAGGTTTTCTACCAGGGTGATGGCTTCCGGAGTTGTGATGGTTACCGGGTGGTATTTGTGAGGACGCCACAGATTGGGCTTGAGGTTGCACCGAAACTTTGATTTGCGCCCATATTTATTAAATGTTAAGTGGTTCAATCCAAAAAGTAGGCTAAAAATAGTGAACCACATTATCCGTAAAAGGATAGAGACATTTAGGAAAATTTCTAGTTTAGTGTTTGGTTTTTTATGAATTTGGCACGGCACAAAACAATGTGGTTATCTGATCCTTTTGGAACTTTTTTGAACTTCTCGTTTGTTTAGGACTTTTCTCATGCTCAGTAAGCCACAATAGTTAGAGAGGAGGATATGTGCATGGAATTGTGCAACTTGGTGAAAAAGCATGAATGTTGGCACACAGTTTCGGCATGTTCTAGAAGGATTTTTGGTATAGGGCATCGCAGATTTTTGGTAACAAAAAATGGCAGCCATTTTCCAAAATGGCATGCCATTCTTGTATTTTAGACTCTTTAATGGACTATAATGTGTTTATGTTTTTTGTTGTTTTGGGCAAAAACATGAGTGTAGCCCCAGAGCAAGCCTAAAATAGATTTATTCATGGGGAACTCTTCTGTAAGAAAATGGTGGCACATTTCAAAATGGCATCTTTTCCAATTCCCTTTTTTTACCGATTTTGAAAAAAAATAAAAAAAATATGAATATTTTTTTCTACTAAAGCATATTTTTATCACACAAAAGTAATACAATTTGTTTGATTTTACTAAGTGCAGACACTATGTTCACAGCAATGCAAATACACCTGTAAATAGGCAAATTATAAAGTGGCAGACATTAAAAAATAGTCACCAGTGCTTGTTTTATCTTTTGCTTTGCAGATGAATAAACTCAAAACATATTTAAGAATGGGGTTTTGTTAGTGTTGTTTAATAACAAAGATTGTGACATTCCAATTGGGCGGAGGCTTTCTTATGTTATGGTTATGTTCTAATGATACAAGCATACACTATTGCACAAGTACAGGTATAACCGTGGAAGGCCTGCCACACATGACAATCACAATGGCGGGCAATATTAATTCTCTTTACCAGGTTTACTTAAATCCTATGCACTGAGGCCCTTGTTGTTGTTCCATTTTATCCTTATTAGATTAAAACATTCGCAATGTATTGCTAATGCCAACAGCATGACCAATTTTGTTGAAAAAATCACCAATGATGTGAATTAACGCTGATTTCTGTACCGACAAAAGAGTAATCTATTTTCAATAAGGGAAGTTTCCAACAATCTGCTAAAAATTCAGGCCTCAGGTGCATGCGCACTTTTTGGTGTAATCAATCATGGCTACCAGTGTTGCAAAAGTCAAGTCTCAGTGGCCGTGTCATGTTGACTCATTTTAAGATTGACCAAAACAGAGCATCTTCTAAATTTGGCCGTTTAAAATCTTCTGTCCATCCCATTCACTAGACATTGTATTGTAGCTCAAGAGATGCAATCATCATTTAAGCCCAACAATAACCGACTTCATAGGTGGCTTCTTTGATATGTTCACTTGAGTGATGCCTTTAGGAAGAGCACATGATTATAAATCGAGACCACAAGTGCTATAGTTATAATTTTATTTTTTGTACAGCAATGGGAGTAGTATCTTCTGCTAAATGCCATATTCTGACAAGGTAGTTAAGGATGTTTGTGGCAAGAATGTTGCCCCCAAGTTGGATCAACATGGGGCCCACTTCAGTGTGAAAAAACATGCCCGTTAATGAGGTCTGGGCAAGCACTGGTTATGTTTGCTTTGTCGAGTTTTATTGTGGGTATTACAAAATAGCCTCTTCATTCAAATAGAAGTAAGGATGATTGAAAATATCTTACACGTTTTTTTTTTTTTTTTTTGTAAATGGTAGCTATGTTGTAAGAGAAAACCACTGTTATATCAGATAACCTAAAGTCTTTTTAATTAAAAACCTATTCTAAGCACGCCCGTTGTGAAGACTTTGTCAGTTGACTCTCCTTAACAAAGGTACAGTTTACGAACAGGCTATAAAAGATGTAATAATGGCAGCCATCTTGAAAAGGCCACCACTGTTGCATGCAACAAATTTGAATATGTTCAAATAAAAACTTGTTTTCACTTTGATTGGTGAACAAGAGACGTTATACAATTTATTCACCAAATATGTAAAAAGTGTTTTAAAGGCGGGCCATTGGAAAATGGCCGATATGCCATGTGGGAATAACCTGCAATGGCTATTTGATCAAAAGTCTTTTTAAAACATCAAAGGCAATCAAAGCCATGATTGAAGCCTAAAAAGCACTGTATTTATTAACTCAATCCCAAATCTAGCAAGTAATGCAGCCATTTGAAAAAAATGCCCCAATTTTATCAGAGGAAAAATCGGCGATGCCCTAGAGCTAAAAAGGTTTCTTATGACAGCCCTCCTTAGATATTGCGCCAAATCAGCTTTTATCACCAGTGCACCCAAGTCCCCAAAATATTGCACATATCTTCTACTACAAGCCAGTCACTCAAGAAACAAGAAAGAAAGTAAAGCAATGCAAGTAAACTCATAATAACAAAATGAAACTACAGCACACTGTTTTTGGACATAACTTTTTTCAACCTTTATTCTTGTTAAAAAAAAACACCAAAAAACCTATAGTGAACAATCCATTCCCCAGTCAAGAGACACTAAGATTGTGGTTAAAAGTGAACCACATTATCCATAAATGGATAAAGATAAAAGTAGGAAAACATTTTAAATGTCTAATGTTTGTATTTCATGTGCACATTGGCATGCACGAAACAATGTGGCTTTTCTGATCCTTTTTTCGGAACTTTGTTTAGAATATTTTTCTCATGATCAGTAAACCACACGTACAAATTTACTCAAGAAAAAAAGAAAGTAAGCAATGCAAGCAAACTCAGTAAAACAATGAAACCATACCACGTAGATGTTTTGCAATTAACTTTTTGGACACTTTTTTACATGACACCTTTTCCCCGGATCAGGACATGCGTATCATTCACTATAGGCCGTGTTAAACCAAAATTGAGGGGAAAACATTCATGGTTTAGTAGCGATTTGCCTCGTTCTATGTTAGGGCATATGTTTTGTTCGCTATAGGCCTTGTCTATACTTTCACCTGCAGTGGCCCGCCTACGTTAGAGAATGCAAAAAGAGATCCCAAAATTGAGGGGAAACGATTCATGAATGTTTTAGTCGCAATTTGCCTTTGTCCGTGATAGGGCATGTGTTTTGTTCGCTATAGGCCTTGTTTATACTTTCACCTGCCGTGGCCCGGCTACGTTAGAGAATGCAAATCGAGAAGCAAAAACTGAGGGGAAAAGATTGAGGAATGTTTTAGCCGCATATTGCCTTTTACATGTAAGGACTTGCATTTTCATAAAACGTATGTCCTGACATGCAGAAAGGCAAGATGCAGGTGAAACATTCATCAATCTTTTCCCCTCAATTTTGGCATCTTGAATTTGCATTTTTTAGCTTAGACGGGTTTGGGCAGCATTTTTTTTTTCTTTTTCAGAGTTTCGCTGCCGTGGCCCGGCTTGGTGAAATGTTTCGCTGCCGTGGCCCTGCCACGTGAAGTTTCGCTGCCGTGGCCCTACTTGGTACAAAGTCGCTGCTGTGGCCCGGCTTGGTAGAAAGTGTACCTTTACGGAGCCTTGTGCGGTAGAGTTCCTTCATTTGGCAGGAGATTACCCGTATCCTGCTGACAAATTGTCGGCCACATGCCGGCTTCCGCAAAACCTATCTAGAATGGCGCGCTGAAGGCACCATACCTTATGCATTAGAGAGTCCTGTGCCAGCCCAGTATCTGATTGTAGTCCCACGCCGGTAGGCTGCGGTTAAGTTATGATGCGATCAAAAATCCGGCCTGTAGCGGCTGGGGCCTGGTTCGGGACCAGAACGTATAGTGTAGGCTGGTATGTCATAAATACAGCTGTCGTGTTTTTTTTCTGTTAAAAGCAAAATTCCATGTGATTCTTTGTCTTCTGGGTGTAACTTATTGGAAAAAATATTTTGGAATTTTTTCAAAACGTTTTTAGGGTGTCAAATCCAAGATGGCCGCCAAAATACACAAATTCCATTATAATTGGTATTCTGAACGTAATATGAGGGCCAAATTGAAGACAATACCCGTATTTGCAATACCAAAGAGTTCAAAAACAGCTAAATTCAATATGGCAGTCACATTAAACAAACATCTGGTATCCAAGATGGCATCCAAAATGGCCGCCAAAAAGCTATGTTATGAATATAAATGCTGCATCAACGCTAATCTAGATGAGAATAGGATTCAGATTCATGGTGTATGTATATCTTGTGGTACTAGGAACCCACATCTGACATTTTTTGTTAACAACCTTCAAATCCAAGATGGCGGCCAATATGGCCGCCGAAAGCGCTATTAACAGCTAAAAACTGGTAATTTAAGACAAACAACCTGAATTATTGAACTTATGGGGCAGCAACATTGTATTTAATACTTGAAGACAGAAGAAACGAATTCCAACTATTTTGTTTTGTTAACATATTTTGTATCCAAGATGGCGGCCACCGTAAGTATACTGATAATAGTAAAATCTAAAATGAATTTTCACATAGATCCATGTCATCATCATATTTATATTAACAAAATAAACACTTTGATGCATTCTTTGGAATTCATATTTACCATTTATGTTTAAAAAAACATACTTCAAAATTAAGATGGCAGCTAATTTGGCTGCTATAAGCACTAGTAAAAAAATCAATAGCAAAAAAAATGGCGATTTTTCATACCTACATTATGTTATACACATTCGGAAATTTGAATATAAATACGATTGAAGCAAATAAAAATACTCTTTGACACAAGAAAATCATTCTACCACTTAAATTTTTACTAATATGAATAAAAAGCAAGATACCAGCTAAACTTATTTTTTGATAATATACGAACATTGGAAATTTTGATAAAAACGTGAATAAAACTCCAATATATTTGTATATACGCAAGATATATACATTTACCAATTTTTGTTTAATGTAAAATGCTTCAAATCTAAAATGACCATACTATTAGTCATTTTTTTCCAATCATATGTACAAAACTAAATGATAAAATTAATTTGTGTCCAAAAGTGTTTTTATCTTGTTGCTTCATTTTATATATTTATTTAAATTTCCTAATGCAAATAACATGTAAAATTATGGAGATATATGTGTAGATATATGTGAAATATCGTCAGTTTTGGCTATTGATGTTCACAAAACTTAAATGATAGAGTGAGTTTTTGTATCCAAAAATTTATAGTTCTTATTATATTATGTTAAGAAAAAATCCAGTGTTGGCGATTGATAGTGACAATGGTCATATAATGCCATCCTGGATTTAGGCATTTTAGGGGCAGCTTCAAAGCTCAAACGCCAATTGGCCCGCGGGTTCAAGGCAGTGGACCGTGTTTCATTGTTCAGAACAATAAGCAAACTGGTTACAACCGCAAAGAACGGGGGATACCGGGCGGAGGGTAACCGGTGGCTGGTTTGAAAGATGCCCCTTATTAACACTTACTTGATAGGGGTTTCATGTGTCCAACAGTATGTATCTTGTTGCTTCTATACTAATGTGTACAACATTATATTTAGGTCTATATGAAAAATTGCCAATTTGGAGTTTGAAGAATGTTAAAAATTTAAAATGGTAGATATGGTTTATCTTTGAAAAGTTATAGTTGCTTCATTATATTTTCATTAAAATCTTCTGATGTGTATAACACATAGTATTTTGCCACCATTTGGGGATTTGAACATGTTAAATTTATAATAAAAAACTATATATACCCCTTACGTCCGAGAAGGAAAATGACTACCACCCTGACGATCACCGCAAGAAAGAGGATGTAGCACAATTTTTTTCTGTTAGATCTATGAGCAATTTTACCCTAAACACAAGGCAAAGGGTTCGATCCGTTGATTTGAAAGTGGGAAAATTGCATTTGGGGATTACGGGGGGATATAGGGGTGCGTATTTTATAGTTTTAATTAGCATTGTGGATCAGAATAACATTATGTATATGAAAAATCACCAGGTTTGGGTATGATGTGATACAAGGGCCATATTAGCCGCCACTCTTCGATTTGAAATATGTTACCCCCAAAGCAAAAAATAATAATGAGTTTGTGTTCAAAAGTATACAGATGTTATTGTTTTGATTACAATATTATAACATGAATCACATGGCTGTATGAAAAAAATACACTATTTTAGAGTCAGTTTTACGGTTTCATTGTATTTTCTTCAAATTTCTCATGTGTATAAACATTAGTAGGTACGGGGATATTAAAAAAATAGCCAATTGGCTCTTGATAGTGCTTACAAGGTCATTATTAGCCGCCATCTTGGGGATTGAAGGGTCTAAAAACAAACGTAATAGGACAAGGAGCTCAGTGTAGTTGCTTTATTGATATTTTCATTGAAATTTCCTGATGCATAACAGAATTATCGTAGGTATTTGAAGAATCCCAGTTGGGCTATTGATAGATTAGAGTGCTTAAACGCAATTCTCATTTTGAACCATCTTGGATTTGAAACATGTAAACAAGGCAAAATGGTAGTTTCAAGTGTCCAAATTATAATTTATTTGTAAAATTCTGATGTAAAAAGTTAACAATTTATGATTTTTTTTATTCAAAATGTCTTATGTGTATAAATAAGAAGTAATAGGTGTTGAAAAAATCACCAAGGATTAAGCGATTGAAAGTGCTTACAAAAGCTATTATATTAGCCACCATTTGTGAATTTGAAGTATGTTTTCTACCCATAAATGGTTAAATGAGTTCCTTTGGTCCAAGTATACATTAGTGTTTTTTTATTGTTATCAAAATTATTGTTTATGACAGATCTATGTGAAAAAAACATACACAATTTTATATTATCGGCTTACGGGGCCGCCACTGGATTCAAAGCACATTAGCCAACACAGAACTGTTGGAATTATTCTTCTGTCAGAGTATAAAGGCACTATCAGTGATTTGCTATATCAAATAAATCGAAAAAAAAAATCATCATAAATCGATATATTCGCTTCATTACTGTCCGTATGACACTTACTACGACAACGTACACTAAATGGAGAGTCAAAATCTTTGAACACTGCCGTTTTCATTCCTTTTCTGTCAAATATTTAGTTGAGAAGAGTAGCGTTTACGAGTTCTACAGACTTATCATTCACTTTTAAGCTATTCCTGCAATTCAAATATGTTGACTCTTTCGGATGATAATCGCTGACAGTGTCATTAATGCTAATTTTTCTGCCCCAAATGTTTAATAACTTAGGCAGTTTGTCTTAAACTTAAATTACCGTGTCTGTAATAGCGCTTTCGCGGCAATATTTGAAGTATGCTGAACAAAAAGAAAAATATCAGATGTGGGTTCCTAGCACCAAAAGATATACACCCGGAATTTGAATCTTATTCATCTTGATTAGTGTTAATGCAGCGCGTTTATATTATAACATAGCGTTTTGGTGGCCATTTGGACGCCATCTTGGATTTGTTTATGTGATTGCCAGATTGATTGAATTTAGCTGATTTTGAAACTCTTTGGTGTCAAAATATGGGTATTGTCGGTCAATTGGCCCGTATACCTGCAGATTATAATTATAATGGAATGGAATTTATGGTTTTGGCCCGGCCAATTTTGATTTGCCCAAAAATCGTTTGAAAAAATTCCAAGATATTGTTTCCAAACATGTTACCTCAAAACACAATGAAATCAAGAGAAATTTGCTTTTAACAGAAAAAAACACCACGAACAATCTACTTGTAGCCTACACTTAGATATCTTATTTATGAGGGGTACTTACCTCTCTTACGTGACAGGGCGGCCACGGCCGGGAAGTGACTTCTTAACCCGCCAGGGCCCCCGCAGCGACTTCTTCACCCGGGCAGGGCCACGGCAGCGAAACACTTCACTGTGTGCTACCTGTGACATCCCACCTGATCTCTAGCCAGGACTAACCTTGGACAGGTTTGGTCAGAGAGGGTATTGTATATTGCGCAACATTTTGCAGTAGCAGACGGGACGTTTTCCCACTAGTAGGTGAATTTACCGAGAGCGGCTATCCGCTGGAGAGAGAAGCTAAAAATGACAGTGGCCGTAGTGCAAATCTGGATTTTGATCTAGGGACCTTTCGGTAGAAGAGTACATTGGTGTGTACAAAAAAGTACCATGCGCGAGGTAAAAAAAAGCAGGCTATAGTGGCTGGGCCTGGGTCGGGACCAGAACTATATATTAGAGGGGTTACTCCTCTGGTAGTCGGGCTTGGCTAAGGTTAATAGATATATCTATATGTAACTGAATGGTCCGTTGAGTGCTTTTTTTTTTAGTGCGTATTCAAGGTAGGAGGCTGCCGAGATCTGGCGACAACAAGGCAGAATGTTGACACGCCGAAGTCAACACGATTATGTGTGTGTTGAACACATAAGTCAACGGCATAAACCTTTACGACAGCCAGACCGATCCTTAACTGGAGCGAGTCCTATCGCCGTGTTTTTCACTTTCGTATTTTATTAAAAATTAAAAAAAAAAAAAAAAATAACTGTTGAAAAAAACCTGCCGAATTCTAACGTGGTTGACAGGTCCTCAGCCCCGCTCGCGGGATGCGAGGAAAGGGGATTTATTGTAGCCCACAATGTTGTTCCTGCGAGTGGTCTTAATGCTTACCCACGGGTAGTCTAGCCTTGGCGTGTGTGGGTACGCTTGGCTCGTGCACCGATGACATTGTTCATTGGTATTGAACGCATAGTGGTCCGGGCCACGGGGCGGGCACGGACCCCGTTCGTCTGAGGGTCGCTAAAATACGAGAAAATCGCGTATGCGGTAACACGCAGCCGCGGGACGATGGCAACCGAATCCGTGATCTGAGCAGGAAATAGATGCGCGCCTTTTAAAGCGGCACCTCCCACCACAACCTGTCTGTGTTCCGTGCCGATAGGGCGGCTGGACGGTCCGGGTCTCGGGGTGAGGCAGAATCAGCGAAAATTGCGCCAGCGTTCTGACCGCGTAAATACCTACGGACCGTCTGGAAAGCTCTGGGACGGGGGTGAAGGTAAGGGCCGAGCCGAATGGTGTCGAGGCGCGCAGGCGTGAAAAGCGCTCCTGGCGTGTGGCCGGCGCGGCCTGTTCGCTGATCGAGGAACCGACACCTATAACATTCTCAATGTCTTTATGACTCGAGCATAAGATCGAGCGAGATCACCGCTGATTTAAGCGGAGGAAAAGAAACTATCCAGGATTCCCTCAGTAGCGGCGCGTGAAGAGGGAAAAGCCCAGCGCTGAATCCCCACGTGCAAGCAGCGTTGAGGGAAATGTAGCGTAAGGGAGCCGTGACTTACGTTGACGGAAGGCCGATGTCCTGATGAGTGAGGGCCTTGTGCTGTATGGCACGTTCAGGCGCTCGTTGCCGTAGTTCTTAGGCTTTCGAGCTTTTTGAGGTCGGGGTGTGATGAATGCAGCCCTAATATGGGTGGTTAAAAATCTATAAGGATAAATACAAAGCACGAGCCAATGCTCATCTGAAACAAGAATTGAATGAAGCCGGCTGTGAAGAGATGTAACCATGACTAAAATACTACCCTAAGTACTGTTGCAAAACCAGAATTGCAGGGGACCGGTTGAAGGGGCGGGGCCGGGGAAATGAGGAATAGCTGTAACGCCTGTGATCGCCTCTTGCCAGTGAGATGGGAACTGGGGCTAACCACTAACAGTTTCAAAACTAAACATCTGATGCTACGGGCGAACGTAGGAATGAGTACCCTAGTTGGCAGGCTAGAGAAAACTTCCTAGGACTACCCCTTGCAGTTTGCTCGTAGATGCAGATGAAAGCAGACACTCACTTGAAAAACCAGAGCAAAAGGGATCTTCGGAACCCCTTGCTAATCTCAGATCCACCTTGATGGTCTGAGCTATGAAATCATGCAGGACTGGACACCACCTTACTCACTTTGAAACACCAGAGCAAGAGGATCCTCGGAACCCACGGTTGCTAATCTCAAGATCACCATGCTGCGCCGTCGTTCGGGGCACTGGATGATGTAGAGGGGCGACCGTGATGACCGATTGTGTTCTGAGCAGGGCGAAATGCTGGAGGGGTCTTTGAGATGGACCTCATTTCTTGTCCTCTGCAATCCTGTAGAAGTAATGGTCTGTACTATGAAACGATTCTCCTGTGACATAGTATCCATTGGGCTTCTGTGGCATTGAACCCGGTGCCCCATGAAACACCAAGGTTTTTGGTTGCGACATAACGGTTGAATGAGGATGCTACCGGTTGATCGCACTGATTAGCTACCATTTGAATTCGCACTATTATTACTAACTAGCTACTTACTAGCTAACCGTTAGACTAGCGTCCGCCTGCTTTGTAGGGGCGAGGATATACCGCGTCACCGCTAACACGGTAAGTGTTTTAAAAGTAGGACGCGGATCTTTATGGCCGGTAGGAGTTCGCGGGTCTTCTGGCCAAGACCGGTCTTTATGCCCGCGGGCTTTAGTTTTAGTTTGTCAGTTTTAGGGTGAGGTCTTGATGGCCTGTCAGGGTTTTAGCAGGTCTTTATTTCAAAGACCTGGGTCTTTATGGCCGCAGGGCTTAGTTTAGTCGGTGGTGATGCGGTACTTTCCTGGGTTTGTTTATCCTCACGAGGAAGTAACGAGGAGTTTTCTTTCCCCATGGTAAAAAAGAAATAATGTTTTACTTGCCGTGGCCCTGCCATGTTGACTTTAAAAAAAATACCAGTCCAACTTGCCGTGCCCTCGCTACGTTCGTTGTGATAAAAAAGCTAACAAACCAACCGGCCAAAAAATGAGGGAAGCTGTTGCTAACACGTGCTATGCATAGGCCGTAATGCTTGGCAAAGACTTACCCTCAATTTTTGCCGGTTTGTTAGCTTTTTTATCACAACGACATTGCAGAGCCACTGCAAGTAAAAAGCAGGGCCCACGGCAGTCAACACTTTGAAAAGGAAGCAAATGGTGGGTGGGTCATGCAAAATAGTTTTTGTATGAAATCTGACGTGCTTCTAACTTTGTTTTGCAATATCTAGCCGGTAAACGGGCCCCATGCAATGGAAAGCAACGCGTCATTTTCTCGGAAGACTCCCCGAGATGCAATGAGAAACATTGCGCCAAGTTCGATCTTCTGCGGGAAACGTCCGAGATGCAATGAATAGCATCGCATCATTTCCCCGGAAGAACGGGGGTCCCAGATGCAATGAGAAGCATATTGATCTCTTTGATCCCTGCTGGCAAATCTGTCCCAGATGCGATGAGAAACATTGCGCCAAGTTCGATCTTCTGCGGGCGAACCGTCCGCATATGCAACGAGGAACATCGCGTCATTTCCCGAAGACGTCCCAGAGGCAACGAGAACATCGCGTCATTTTTCCGAAAGACGTCCCAGATGCGCGCGCGTGCGGAACATCGCGTCATTTTCCGGAAAGACGTCCAAGCTTCAACGAGAACACGCGTCATTTGCCGGAAGCCGTCCGCAGATGCATGAGTGCAATGAGAGTCATTTGTCACGACAAAAATAGTTGTTGATGTCCGAGATGCAACAAGAAACATTTTCCACTGGTACCAGGTTTCGTTGCATCTCGTTCCGTTAGGGTTATGAAACTTGAACACTGTAAATTGATTCATTTTGGGTCAGGCTTACTATTTCTGATATTTTTAAATTGGCTTTCCCCGATCTTAATCGTGGACTACATCTGCTAGAGCATATTGTTAAAGACACCTCATATGTGAACTAGATTCCCCCTTACAAGAACCTAAAAGCAGAGAACTTTGGGTTCTTGCACTCTAAACAGGTTCTTGTAGTTCAAAACAACTTTCAGGCCGGACCCATAGAGTTTCCATTATAAGACTTAATATAATCATATAGTTTTCACTTCATAGGACTTTATTTAGTTACTTGTAGGACTAGTTAGTTAGACCAAGTTTTAAATCCGGTTTTGTCCCCGTACACGGGGGTGGCGATTCACTCACACTCAGCAATACTGCTGTGTGAGATTTTATTGGAGCAAAAGAATATTGACCGGATGCCCCTTCCTGACGTCAATCCAACAGTTATCGGCGGTGGGCCTAGCCTTTGGGCAACATTGCCCAACATGCAAGGCAGCAGGTGCTGGATGGCTGCCAAGCTCGCCAGAGCTGACGCCCTTTGGTAGATCTTCTTTTTCATTCTACCAGGGTAACCAGCTCCCCTCCTCATCAGATCCTTACAATCTGATGGGGGGCGGTTTAGCCGCCGACGACTCGGCCCTGGGACAGGTAGTACTGTTTCCAGGATACCGTAGCGGTCTCAAAGAAAACCTACCTGACAAAGACCAAGACTAAATCCATTGATATTTTGCCTTGTTCCCCAAGTTTTAAGAGCGAACATATTGAATCAGAGGCATTTGCCTTGCGGTATTTTTTGTACATGTACTTTCAATTGGTGTCTACAATTTTGAGTTTTAAAGCATAACCTAAGTTTCAATTATTATTTTTTTTTAATTTCAGATTTATTGCTGAAAACAAGTTTACAAAGCTAGAATTAAAACAGATTTTCGAAATGGGGCAAAGTCATCAGTTTTTCACCAGGGAACATACTAACACCAAGATCTTGGCCATAAAATATTTTGCAGCAACAAATTCTTGCTTGTCTTCAGGCCTAAATCCAATGGCCCTGATGTGGCATGCATAATAAAACATGTTAACATATGACTTAATTTGCTCACATTTTTCATTCATATTATCAGGCCCACCAAGTGTGTAGCCCTTGACTGTGAGATGGTTGGTGCAGGTAGAGAAGGAAAGGACAATTTACTCGCTAGAGTGTCTATTGTCAATCAGTATGGTCACTGCCTCTATGATAAATTTGTGAAACCTAGGGAAGATGTAACAGAATACAGAACATGGGTCAGTGGAGTGCGGGCTAAAGATTTGGAAACTGGTAAGTTGTAAACTAAAGGAAAGTTTGGAAACTGGATGGAAAAGAAGGTAAGTCTTTAATTTTAAACACTCTGTTTTGTGGAAATACAAAAAAAATGGAGCCAGCCAGCGATGTGGATATCATTGTTTCGGTTCTTATGAATTTTACTGGGTATAATAGTTCACACAGTCAATTACCCTGGAGGTATTTCCGATCAACAGAGTATGGCTGTATAAGGCCTGCTACAGTGCTGCATCTGTCTGTGTCTAGTGTATTGTTGGTCCCTAGAGTTATGCTTGTTCATACAGCATAGTCTGCATTATGGCCAGTAACTGCTGTATCTTCTCTGTTGTCTGTCTTTCTCTTTGTTTATATTACTATCACATGGCTTCTACTAGAGTCTTGGATGGATTATTCAGGAAACCTGGTAAGGAAATTATAAGGGCGGGTGGATATTATAAATGTTCAGAAATTTAAGGTCAAAGGTAACCTAGGGTCATATGAGGTCATGTAAAAATGCTTTGCATACTGCTTGCTTGCACAGAAATGCGATGGGCATTCACCAAGTTGCGATGAACGAGGAGGTGATCCTCTTTTAGATTTTTGATTTATGTCAAACCAGCCTAGGACTTTTTTCTTCGTCATTGTGAGTGTGAAATGTGGGGTAGCAGGGGACTGTAGTGTAATGAAGAGGCTCCGCCGGCTTCCGGATAAAATTGTGAATTTTTGCACACAAGTACTTTAAGCATGATAAGCATAAAATTGATGGAAGCAACTTGCACCCCCTTAATGGCCCCCAGCGTGGTGTCAAGGTTATACAGGGTCAAAATTTAAAATGTTCTGAATGTGTTAAAAAAGCACACCATGGTGTTTGTCTGGTCCAAAGGATCCAAAAAGGTTATAGTTTTGGAGAAAGTCTCATTTGTGAAGATGAATTTAATTTAAAAAATTGTTAAAATGGAAAAAGTTAAAAAAAATTTGGTGTGTACATGGTCAAAAGTAACGTTGTTTGATCTGTTAATATGGTGCCACATGTTTTCCTAGCTTAAGGATGGAAATACAGGATAGTTGGCCTATCTGTTATGTTAGTTCACGTTATCCAACAAAATAGGTCACAGGGTCAATAGAATCCACCAGCTGGCCAGAGCGTTTGACTTTTTTCGCCATTTGGTTAATAACCAGACATTAAGATAGTCCAAAACTATTCATATATTTCATTCTATTAGCCAAACCAACAATTTGAACCGCAATTTTTACAAAAACTTGGAGCAACTTTTAATTTTTGACCTCTGGACAAACCAAAAGTGACTTTTTTTACAATTTTTACAGTTTGTACCCCCCACATTCCTAAACTATAGTCACAGGTAGGATAAACTATACCTTTTTGGAATCCTTGTAACAGACAGACATCATGGTGTGCGTTTAAACAACATGGGAACATTTTAAAAATTTTACCCTGTTGTAACCTTGAAATCCAAGCTGGGGGACATGAAAGGCCGTGGCCAAGTGCTTCCATCAATTTTTTTGCTTATCATAGTATAAAGTACTCTTGTGTATGATACCAAAATTCACAATTTTATCCGGATTTGCCCACTCACATAAGATCTGTTCACTACAGCCCCCACTAGGTGGGCTTTTGTTTGTCCTTGTCTTTTGTCTGCTGTTCAATGTTTAGTGTGATGTTGTGTTGATAATGTTGTTTGCTGAAAACCTGCGCTATTTACTACAATGAAATACATGTATCAGGTATCTGCTCTAGTGTGGTTGGTTTTGGTGGACCATAACTGTTTTGTTACCACTCTTCCAAACTGAAGTACAGGTAATAAAAAATGGAAAAAAAAAGTTTCTCAGAATGATGTGAGGCAATACATAATTGCATAGTGATATTTCATTATGCCTGTTTGGATATTGTAAAACCACATCCAATATAAGTTCATATGCGAGCTAACCCTTGTGATAACAGTATAGACAAGCATCAATTTAAAATGAGGCATGTGCACAATATTTTGTCATTATCTACAACCCTCATCATAAATTCGCTTTAGGATGTACTCTTTGTATCAAGATTGTTGACAAGGAGTATGTGGTGTATCCTTAACTGGTGAGGAGGGCATACACATCAGGAAACTTCATCCTGATTCATATCTCCATTATTAGGCATAAGATTAGGGCTGCAGGGACAGCAAAAAAGGCAAGGAACAATTCGCTGCCCAGCAGTATGTGTGCAGACCTGTAGAACATGTGCCTGGGACATGTACTTTCAAAATTCACACTCAATCAGCATTAAGCTTTCAAGTAGTGCAGTAGTCATGCTTCAGCATGTCAGTAGACTAGTGCTAACCTGTATTTGTAAACATGATGTCACATCTGTAGCTCTATCAGTAGAATCTGCAATGCTAATCAGATACTGTGCATGGTGGTATGGTGCAGTCCTCTGCAGGATGTTAATCATAAAGCGATGTCATTTTGATCTGTCATTTGTTTTTTATTTACCCTAACTTAGTGTTAATTGTGATATATGTTAATGTAAATTGTAAAATAGGGTGCAGTGTGAAATTCTACAGAATTTAAATCTAATGGTCTTTTTTCTAAGAGTAAGGGTGCTTGTGCTAAGTATTTTTAATGACTGTTTTTCCATTGTGTTTGCAGCGGAGGATTTCCTTACAGTTCAGAAAGATGTGGCAGATTTGCTGAAGGGAAGGATACTTGTTGGTCATGCACTGCAAAATGACATGAAGGTCAGTTACAACATGGAATATTTGATTATGAAGTAGCCCTATGCATGTAAGCCCTGTGCTAGCTCTGTGCTACTGTATTAAAGTAGAAATTGTTTCATGTTATTTAGATTCACTATCGTGAAGATCATATCAGGAGTCTATAATAATGGAAGAGGAAACTCACCCCGTCTGGGCGAGGCCTCGGTCCTCGGTCCCTCAATGTTGAGGGCAGTGTTAAAATGTTGGTGGACTTTATGAAAGCCTGATAAGAGTGATCCAAATTGTAACATTTCATGTCCAATGATGCTATTAAAGAAAGTAAAATTTAAATCAAAGATAGTAAGCTTATGTTTATCTGATTAAATATTGGTTTCTCTTTTCTTTTTTCCTATTTTTAAGATGATGAAATCATGATTTTTTGGATATAACTTTCTGTATTTGTTACAATCACAAGCAATCTTGTAGGACTTTCACTAGTCTACTTATGTCTTATCCCCACACTGCACAGGGGTGCTATAACAGTGGTTCCCTGGCTTTGTACATACAAACTTAGGAGTTTCAGGGCCTGATCAGATGAGCACTTTTTTCAACATTAAAAGCAGACATATTTATTGCACCTTAAAAAGAAGTATATAACTTTCGCATAGCTGTACACATACAATTGCTACTTTCACAGCATGCGTAATGTTTTGTTATTTCCCCCAGGTGCTGTTTTTAGATCACCCTAAGAGAATGGTGAGAGATACATTCAAGTATGAACCTTTCAGGCAAATGTTCAAAGTAAGTCATTAAGTAGTTGTACTGCCTTAAAGGCTGGTGTGAAACTTTTTAAATATTTTACTTAGAGTTTTGATTTAGGATCTTGCAATTAGTGGCAGAGTTTGATCTTCAAATGAGATGCAAATTAGATATTTTCATTTAGTGATAAATGTTCTCTGTAGCTCTTTACTGTAATCAATTTTGATTTATCTTGGTGTAGCTGTGATGGTCCACCAAATCCATAACTATAAGAATTTGTACAGATGTATAATACTTGTCATAGCTGCAGTGCATTCATATTTTGAATGTCCCTACAGCCAATTATACAGATGTTTTGACTGAAGAGAGTCATCCAGAACATAAGATTAATATATTTTCCATTTAGAAATTTGCTATACATATTTAGTGACAAAATTTACCAGAAC
Source organism: Ophioderma brevispina (assembly GCA_023653785.1). Lineage (NCBI taxonomy): Eukaryota > Metazoa > Echinodermata > Ophiuroidea > Amphilepidida > Ophiodermatidae > Ophioderma > Ophioderma brevispina. The sequence continues at coordinate 34,277 of JAMKCH010084886.1, read as the reverse complement.
ATGTTGTTTATTGCCTTTTTACAGAGCAGAAGACCAGGACTGAAAGGCTTAGTGGAAAAGATCCTACATGTACAGTTTCAAAAAGGAGAGCATAACTCGGTATGTGTCTCAACTATTGTTTCATTCATTTTGCATTTTTCTATTCTCTACATCTCTTCCCCTCTCCCCTCCCCCACTCTTTCCTCTCTCCCTCTCTTTCCCCTCTCCCTGCCCCTTCTCATTGTCCACTCGTTTTGCACTCTGTCTGTGTCTCCCTTCCACAGTTGACATTTTTGACATCTCCAGTAGTAATGTATTGAAATAAATTCATGTTTAGAAAGATTTGAATTACTAATTAGCCCAAACTGAGAAAAGTCACATCTTCTCGACAGTCTTCTAAATTCAGACACATTACTTTTCAAATAGCCAAATATCTTCTGGAGTTGGTGAGGTGTTCTGTAGGAGTGAATTGACATTGAAATCCACCACTAAAGGTATTTAAAGATAGGTATTGAGTGCAATTGTATTGGAGCCTTGCAACCATAAATTCCTTCTTATTTATTTCCTCCAGGTTGAGGATGCTCAGGCTGTTATGAAGCTCTATATGCTTAACGAAGCAGTGGGAAGCCTCATTGAAATGAAACCAAAGAATAAGGGTGCAACATTACAGTGGTCATGGTGGCATCAAGGCTCTGGAATGTGTATACATAACTTGGTTGTATACTTCAGGCCCTTCATTTCATAATAGTCAGACATTCTGGCATGGATTTAATCTAGCTGACTGGCAAAGCACAGCATAACTGTGCCACAATATGATTCACTGGGGCCTATCACCAAACTGTGCTACAATTTTAATTTGTGCATCACAGATCAATCAAACTTGATTTGTTCATTTTAACTTGAACACCACAAATTTTCACTTTAATAAGAATTTCAATATTATGAGATTGATCAGTAATTTAGAAATAAATCAAAGCTGAAAGTGCATCACATTATGTGAAATGATGCAAAAGAATATCCTTCAATTCAATTTATCACATCTTCTTCCTTTTGCATAATTTTGGTCACTTTTAAATTTTGAAATAAAATGTCTCTAAAAATGCTTTAAAATCACAAAAATATTAACAAACTCCACATTGGAAATAAAAACGCGCCCTTTGCTTTTTAGTTCCATTTAAAACAGAATTAAGATTCAGTCTCTTTCTGATTAGTTCCACACAAACTGGTTCCTCATGGTAAAGTTTATAGTTGCTTAGTTTGTCATCACACTTCACTCATCACCATATAGCTAAAGTAACTGTAAACAGTTCTTTCAATTTCATCACTGCATGTCATTTTGCACAAAGTCTCTCACAACACATGCAACAGTTCATGCTGGTAATATAGGGTAGAAGTCAGGTTCAACAACACAAAACAAATCAGGTCACCTTTGTTTGAACTAATTTAACACAATCAGTTTGAACCCACCACTTGCCAATCACAAAAGTAACACAAATCAGTTCGACGCATCGCTTGCCAGATCACATTTAGTTCCACAGTCTATATAGTCAGATTTTTTAGCGATGCTGTTTACTCGCAATATTCAACTTCCCCAGATACATCTCACATGATGTTTTGGCAGCTCTAACATTTCAGAATACATGTAGGCTCCAAACAGTTTCATAATAACGATGTAGGGCTCCAACAGTTCATACTACATGTAGTCTCTCCACACCAGTCATAATACATGTTAGGCTCCAAACGTTCATAATACATGGTAGCCACAACCAGTTCATAATACTGTAGGCTCCAAACCTTTCATAATACATGTAAGGCTCAAACAGTCATATACTTTAGGCTCCAAAACAGTCATAATACATGTAGGCTCCAACATTCATAATAATGTAGCTCTTAGGTTCAGTCTTTAAGGATGGCTTCATTCCTAAGCCTCCTGCTCCCATAACAGGCTTGCTTATTGATTGGCCTGTTCAAAATGGTATTTTGTTTTAATCTGGGCAATGCAAAAGTCCATTTGGCTATCATAGACCACATTCAATGATTTTGCCATAGGCCAAGACACGTGGTGCGTGATCGTCCCACTTCATAACACTGCACCACATCAATGTTTCTGCTAGGTTGTAGCCCTCCACGGTTGATGTCTCTGCAATTCAGAAGATATTCTTTTCAACCATCCTTTTCCAAACAAGGTTTGCTCGGATGCTTGCATCCATCTCTTGCATACACATCTTTGGGGTTGAAAATGCCAGGTGGCGTGGTGTTGCTTGGGCATAACAAGTCCTTTGTCTCACACATCGAGATCATCGGGATCCCTTGTTGTTCTGGCAAAGGCCTACTGTTGACAATAAGACTCCCCCCTCGCACATAAGGGTACCGAGCTGTGTCTGTCCATTCTGGCACTATTTCATATTCCCCCTGTTGCTGCTGGCAAGCAGCAAGGCCGACAGGATCTTCCGATTGTCCGTATCTGCCGCTCCCATGTCCTCCAGGTGTGAAATGCTCCTGTGTTTGAAATGCCATTGTATAACTCTGTTTGCCGCAAAGTTACTTGTTTTATCTCTGGGGATTTTCATAATCAATGTTGACACATGGTTGATCTTCGGTAAGGAAATGAATTCCTCTGATGGTTTCGCAATTCTTGGGCAGGTGAACTATTCTCAATCTTCCTTCCTACTCTCAACAGCATTGTGCAATTCTGATCCAAGTTCACTATCCACTGGTTTTGGGAATCGACATTCACGTCTTGTGGTACAACCTTGACTTTGACGATCAGTGGACTTGTTCCTCACCCGGTGGTTCGCTATATTCAGCATGCTTGGTGTGCTTGGAGAGGGCAGATATTTCCTTTGGGAATGCTATTGCTGAATGTATTGCATGATAGCATGTCCAGCTTCCTGATTTCTTCCACATTTCAATTCTTAGGCTGACTGACTGTTGATTCTTGGTCTTAGTTTAAAGTAGTTCTTTCTTCAGGCGTAATCCACCAGCTACCCTTCTTCTCACCTCCCCACTTCTCAGCCTCATCCAATCAGAATAGTTGTCAATTATTCGTATTACAGGATCGTCTGGTCTTCTTCCCTCATGTTGCCCTTCCTGTTTCACAAATGCTGCCTTACTACACATTTCTGCACTTTAGGCTGTTTTTTTTACTTTCATTCTGGGTCGTCTTCTTGGACTGGGTAGAAGACTTTTCACTCATTGACCATGTTGGCCAGTTGAATCTTGGCTCCATAGAAAATGTGGTCCTTGAAGCCATCTGGGTGTTTTCAGAAGATCTGTCATTGTTAGTAGACCTCTAGATGCAAAGTGTGCTGGGTTCTGCTCTGACTTGACCATAATGCATTGTCTTGTTGAGACCCCCTCTGATAATTTCCACTCGATTTGCCACGAAGGTCTTGAATCGCACTTTGTACTGTTATATATCTCAACCACGGTTTGACTATCCGTCCAGTAAACGGTGTCATTCACAGGTACTTTAGCTCCTTCTGTATAGTGCGTATGGTTGATTTTCACAGCAGTAGTGGCAGCACTCAATTCTAGTCTTGGGATCGTTCTATCTTCACAGGTCAACCCGCGCTTTTGCCAAAAATGCACAGTGTACCTTTCCACAACGGTTGACGTACCTTATGTAGCTTACCACTCCATAACACACCAACTGTCATCCGTGAAGTGGTGAATCTCCACATTGGTCAGGTTGTCAAATCACTGGCTTGTAGCATCTGGTCATCTTGAGGTTCTTCTGTTTGATAATCCTGTAGCCAGGACTCCCACTGCTGTTTGTAACTTCTTTGGAATCTCCTCATCCAGGCCTTGTTCGCACATAACTCGCAAGATTCTTGGCTCTCAGTGTGAATGGTGCTAGAATCGCAATTGGTCGCAAGTACTGCTCATGACTGACAGTATTCTCCTTCTGGTAGCTTTCTCGTGTTCACTTTCACTTGTGGTAATCCTTGGGTGTCTTCACACATTCCATTGCAGTCCTAAGGCTCTTTCTGTGGTATACCGGCACTATGAAGGTGAATGTCTTCACTTCTTAGATCTTTCTTCTATGGATGGATTCGATAACCTTCCTTCTCTTGCTGTTGCCTAATCCACTTTTGTAGACGGAACTTCCCTCATCAAACCTCTATGATGCTGTGAACCCTCTCATATCTACTACTCTTCATTTTCAAATGATCTCAAGATGTCATCGACATAGGAGTCTGTCAATATAGCATTGGTATATGAGTTCCATATTGATCTCAATCAAGGGCTTCTTTCTTTTCTCCAGATATGGTTTGGCACAACTTGAAGATCTCGCTCAAAAATACCTGTACCAGAGCATGCGGTATTCCTCAAGTTCATTGTCGTGGGTCCCAGTCTCCCACCATAGGAATTGCAACAAGTTACGTCACTTTCCTCGACTCGCCTACCGTAAAACATCTCTGGATCTCTTGTTCCATGACTCCAATATTCTCCTGCCTGTCCCAGCGCAGAAGAATGCAATTCATTCTATTTGTCAGATCTGGTCCTTTGCAACAGCTTGCGCGTGAGGCATTTTCCTTGTAAGTTGCAGGACAATTGAACACGACCAGTTTTGTCTGGTTTCTTTGGATGTACCACACTATGGTGCAGGATGTACCATAACTTTTCCTTTCCTGGCTGTCCTTTCTCTTCTTCTGGGATTATCTCCTGCATATCATTTGGTGGCCACAAATTTCTTCCACCGATAAGCTGCAGCGTTGAGCCCTTCATTGAATCCATGTTTATGTACTTCTGAAACTGCTCTTCGAGTTGTTCTATCTAGTCTGGACAGGAGATGTCTATCCTACCAAAGTTCACACTGACCTCAACTCTGATTTCTCAGTTGCCTGGGATACCGTATACAAGCCATCCTAGCGGTGATCTGATGGGCGTATGGAATCACCACTTTTGCTATAATACAAGTCGCAAGCGTAGTGGGTGGCGCTGGTACATTATTGCAAATCATTAAAAAGTGTAAAAAAACACGAACACCTCAAACCACAAAAAACACCACAAATACGGAATTAAAAAACCGGCCCTGGCAAACGAACATAAACCCTCATAACACCCTCTTGGGTGTAGTGACCTTTAAGCTGAGGAAGCCTTATGTGTCTCTAATGCTCCCATCTATCCATTGTCTGTGTAGGTTTTTTGCACATCACATGGGTTGTGATCTGTGCTCACAATTGGTATGGCTTTCTGAAGTGATTTCTGTCTTGTATTTTCTTCAGCCTGGTCATTATAGCTCTTGCAAACTCTCCGCTGGCGCTAGTCTCGTTGCTAATACTGTCACATTCACTGTCGTACACTTGAGATATGAGTTTCATTCACTGCCTCCCAAATAGCTTGAATTATGTTCGTCTCCTCCCTTTTGGTAGTCTAACTCGTGGCTTTGGCGGCTTTCTCTTTCTCTCGCTGCAGCATTGCTTCAAACCTTCATTTCAATTTTCCTTCTATTTCTTCCATTTCTATCTCATACGTTTTCTTCATTGCGCTGCTTTAGCTCTATTCATCGCCTTTGTTAGCTGCAGCTCTCTCAGATCTGGCACTTCTTTTGTTGATGATGTTCTACTCTCGATTTCGAATAAGAATGTCTGGATCCTGATCTGGATACAACTATATTGGTTTGATATCATCACAAAAATATGTCACTTCTATCTTCAGTTCCCAGGTGTTCTTGGACTTGTATGCCCTGCAACGTTCTTTTCATCATTTGATTTGTATTCTTCATTAATGATCACTTTGTTGAATAGGATTGCAATTCCTTTGCCTCTGCCATATTAATTTTGCTTTCACTATTCAAATTTACTTAAATCACTATCTGTAACTGTTAAGTGCAAGACAACACCCCTGGCCCCCCCGACCACCACTCGGTTAACCAGCACAAATGCCTGCCACAGGCTGGACCAGTTTTAACATATTTTACATCACACCTGAGGGTTCACTTTGGCAAATAATGCAATGCAAACTTTTGTTTTGCAAAGTTATCTTGTTTTTCTATATTCACTATGACACCATCTCATGTGTGCAAGATCTGCACTAATATAACATAAAACACCGCCCCCCCCGACCGCCACTCTCAGTTAGCCATCACAAGTCCTACCAAGGCAGATGGTTAACAGATTACTGTCCCAAATTTCTGCATCAAATATTTCATAGTGCTGTAAGTAAGCTGTTCACAGTTTAAAAGACTGCGCTTGATGTCAATCAACAAAAAATCACGTCTACACCCGGCTGGCATGGATGGCGCCCTCAATTTCAACAGCACTGCAAATGCCTCACGAAATAACTCGTACGGTACGTGCCAATTCAAATACTTCCTTTTTTATGCATCAATTTTACCGTAGAATTTCACTGTAGATTAGAGCCCTTCGAAGTACCACTCTTTTAGTTCATAGTTTTGGAGGACAACAGGGAGCTTACTGGGGTTGAATTCTATCACTCCGCAAAATACAGCATTATTCATCGTAGGTTAAGGACATGATCTTGCTCCGTAAAGCAGCACTGGCACATTCACAAATATGAAGTTTCTTCAATTGCTCTCAAATGATAGTCTAGGCCCATTGGAAAACATAGATATATTTTACACATAAAATAAACTACCCCAAAACAGATAGGGACATGATATGAAGATCAAGACAATCCAGTTACTTTGTAGGCCAACTTTAACGTTTTCCTTACTTTAATCAAACAAATGTGTTATATTACATGAAATTTTTGACTCGTACTCACTGATAGTAAAACCAAAAGGTTATAGACCGATCAAACAGTGGTGCATGGGAAACTGCATACAGCGGCGGTGTTCTTGTGTTAAAGGCCATTTTGTCGTCTGCTGAATTATGCGCCGGCAGCGTTAAATTATAAAATCGTTCTGTTACCCCTTACTTCTTATAAAATCCTTACAAAACCATGCAAAATATCGATTTTTGAAAATCGTTGAGGGCGCACTATTTTTCAAATGTGCCATGTCTCTTTAAATGGCATTTTTTTCTTCAGCCCTGGTCATTATAGCTCTGGCAACACTCTCCGCTGCGCTAGGTCCGTGGCTAATTATACTGTCACATTCACTGTCGTACACTTGAGATATGGCTTTCACTGCCTCCAAATTAGCTTGAATTATTATCTCCTCCCTTTTGTAGTCTAACTCTGCTTTGCGGCTTTCTCTTTCTCTTCGCTGCATTGCTTCAAACTCTTCCATTTCAATTTTCCTTCTATTTCTTCCATTTCTAGCTCATACTTTTTCTTCAGTATCGCTGCTTTAGCTGCTAATTCAATCTCCTTTGTTATGGCTGCAGCTCTCTCAGATCTGGCACTTCTTTTTGTTGATGTTCTACTCCTCGATTGCGAAGAATGTCTGGATCCTGATCTGGATACACTATCACTTGGTTTGATATCATCACAAAAATATGCACTTCTATCTTCAGGTTCCCAAGGATTTCTTGGACTTGTATGCCCTTGAAACTGTTCATTTTCATCATTTGATTTGTATTCTTCATGATGATCACTTGGTGAATAGGATTGCAATTCCTTTGCCTCTGCCATATTAATTTTGCTTTCAATATTTACTTAATATTCACGATCTGTAACTGGTAAGTGCAAGACACCCTGGCCCCCCCGACCACCACTCGGTTAACCAGCACAAATGCCTGCCACAGGCTGGACCAGTTTAACAGATTTTCACCTGAGGGTTCACTTGGCAAATAAATGCAAACTTTTGTTTTGCAAAACTTATCTTGTTTTTCTATATTCACGATGACACCATCTCATGTGTGCAAGTATCTGCAACTAATAAGTGTGAGACACCCTGGCCCCCCGACCGCCACTCAGTTAGCCAGCACAAGTGCCTACCACAGGCAGGAATGGTTAACAGAATCTAATTTCCCAAAATTTCTTGCATACAAATATTTTCATAATGCTGATAAGTAAGCTTGTTCACAGTTTCAAAAGACTGAGATTGATGTCAATCAAGCAGAAAAATCACGTCCTACACCGTCTGGCAGGGCGCCCTCACTTTCACAAGCACTGCAAAATGCCTTCACGGAATACGGTTTACGCGTACGGTACGTGCCAAATTCAAATAAGCTTCCTTTTTTTATGCATCAATTTTACCGTAGAATTTCACTGTAGAGTAGAGCCCTTCGGAAAGTACCACTCTTTAGTTCATAGTTTGGAGGACAACATGGGAGCTTAACCTGGGTTGAAATTCTAATAACTCCGCAAAATACAGCATTATTCATCTTAGGTTAGGGACATGATCTTGCTCACTTAAAGCAGCACTGGCACATATTCACAAAATATGAAATTTCTTCAATTTGCTCTCAAATGATAGTCTAGGCCATTGGAAGAACAGAGATATATTTTACACATAAAAATAACATACCCCAAAACAGATAGGGACATTGATATGAGGATAAAGACATCCAGTTAATTTGTACGCCAACTTTAAAGTTTTCCTTAACTTTAATCAACAATGTGTATATTACATGAATATTTTTGACTCGTACTCACTGATATTAAAACCACAAAGGTTATAGACCGATCAAACAGTGTGCATGGGAAACTTGCATACAGAGTGCGTGTTCTTGTGTTAAAGGCCATTTTCGTCGTCTGCTGAATTTAATGTCGCCGGCAACGTTAAATTATAAAATCGTTCTGTTTACCCATTTACTTAAATTATAAAATCCTTACAACCATGCAAAAATATCGATTTTGAAAAATCTTGAGGGCGCACTATTTTTCAAATGTGCCAGTGTCTCTTTAAATGCATGTTATATCCATTATTGATTTCTTGATTCATTTGGTTCATTAAATCTCTTGAATGCTGTAAAAATAAGGTGTAAAAGACGGTATCGTTCAACGGGTCTCATTCACGAAAGCGTGTCTCAAAGAGATGCAATACTTCAACATAACCTGTGCTGAGGCAGACCTGTGGACTGCCTAAGTATTAGAATGCTTAAAACATTCTGATTCTTCCATTTTTGTGTCGCCTGCCTTAAGCCAGGAAGACACATAGGGATCACTTTGTTGTGTCACCTGCTTTAAGGCAGGAAGACACATAGGGATCACTTTGTCCACTGTAGTTGCACATTGATGTCTGTTGTTGTTGTTGTCTGTTGTGAAAAAGGGTTAACATTTGCCTCTAATATCCGCATACTTCGATGGATTTAAACCAAACTTGAATCATAGATGGAACATGGGATCCCTCATTTGCTGATGAGGTCAAAGGTCACATACCAAGGTCAAAGGTCATGTGAGGTCAAGTTGTAAGATAGGGTAAAAATGTAAAATTGACTTCAATTGAAAAAATGAAATTCAATTGGAACCAAACTTGAGTCATACTCATAGGTGCAGCATTGGATCCCTCATTTGTTGATGCAGTCAAAGGTCACATGCCAAGGTCAAAGGTCACATGCCAAGGTCAAAGGTCATATGAAGCCAATCATTACAACCGCGATGGCAGGGGACACATGCAGTCTGAGGACCCATGTATTTTTTTTAAAAACAGTCCATAGTGTCCAGGGAGATGTATGTTCATTAGAACCCTAACACTTGAGAATACCATGAATGTGTAATATATCCTGTAACACATTACATAGTAATCATACTAATTCCAAATACCATCAAATTCTCCTATGGTATTTTCTGGTATGGAATCTGTTGAATGTAGTATTTTATAGTAGTTTATATTTTCATATGAAATTAGGAGTAGGGGTGCTAGGGTTGAACATATGTCTCCCTGTAATCTGTGGTATATTCATCCATGTGGTCATATTCACATCTTTTCTGACCCACAAAAATGGTTGTATTCTCATCTTTCCCTGACATCTTTCTAAATAAGCATGTATTCGCATACACACACACACACACACGCATGCACGCACACACACACATGCATGCACACACACACACAGTGGCGTAGCCAGGTGGGGGCAAAGGGGGGCAGAGTGCCCCCTCTGAAAAATATCTTGAGGGGAAATCGGGAAATAAAACAGATATCCATGTTAAATCAGCCCCGTTTCGGATCCTTTTGCCCTACGGCCGGGAAATTTTTGCTTGTGAGCGGGACATTTGTTACACCTACCGGGAAATTGCCCCCTCGGAACCGCCTGGCTGGCTACGCACCTGCACACACACATGGATTCCAATCAAAGTAGTTTCCAACAGCAGCAGGTGAAAGATAACTTTGTAAAGGTCAAGTACTGCATTCCTTTGGTGGTGTATGCAGTACTTCTCAGCACTTCATACTTTGCATGGAGGATCAAACGTTTGGATTGTTTGTTATTTTTGCAATTATATTTTGTTGGCAGTCCATAGGGTCTGGTGAGATGTATGTTCATTAGATCCCAACACTTAAGAATACCATGAAATACTAAACTGTGCTACTATCGTGGTATTGGGTGTAATATATCTCATAGCACACCTACTACGTGTATATATTAGACATGCTAATTACTAAATACCATAAGAAAGTCTCCTGTGGTATTTTTGGGTCTTTCCTGACATCTTTCCAAATGTGACATCAAGCAAGTGTACTTGGCATGAAATTGGGGGTGCTAGGATTAAACAGAGATCTCGCTTAATTGAATTTGAAGATGGAATGGCATTCATAAGAATATTAATACAGAGACATGCAGTGTTGTATGCTTACAAGAAGAGAGCATGACTTAATGGCCATTTCCTCTTGAAGCAAAAGTGATGTTTGTTATATTAAATTAGATTTATTTAGTGACAAGAGCTCTAAATATGTCATACAGGCAAAAATATACAAGTGCACTAAATCTAGTTGGACCATACTGAGTTAACTCAAGGAAATCATGACATTTTGTCAATTAAAGAGACACTGGCACATTTGAAAAATAGTGTGCCCTCAAGGTTTTCAAAATCTATATTTTTGCATGGTTGTAAAGCTTTTATATACAAAAGCCCTCACCCGAAATGATTAAGACCAAATCAGCTTCCTTATGGGTAAACAGAACGATTTTATAATTTAACGTCGCCGGCGATGTTAAATTCAGCAGACGACGAAAATGGCGTTTAACACAAGAACACACACTCCGTATGCATGTTTCTCACGCTATGCACACTGTTTGACCGGTCTATAACCTTTGTGGTTTTAATATCAGTGAGTACGAGTCAAAAATATTCATGTAATATACACATTTGTTGATTAAAGTTATGGAAAAACTTAAAAGTTGGCCTACAAATTACCTGGATGTCTTTATCCTTATATCAATGTCCCTATCTGTTTTGGGGTATGTTATTTTTATGTGTAAAATATATCTCTGTTCTTCCAATGGCCTAAACAATCATTTGAGAGCAAATTGAAGAAATTTCATATTTTGTGAAAATGTGCCAGTGCCGCTTAATTATACCACATTTTGAGGCTTCTAACTACAATAACAGAGAAATTGCACTGATCTACTCCACTTTATGGATGTATCTACTCCACTATATCTTCAGTGTCGCAAATTTCAGTTTCAACATATCCCCTCCAAATGAAATCATGCCCTTCACAATTATGCATGAAGTGATATGAATAAAATATGACTCCAGAATATTCCATTTGGTACTTGAAACATGGGTTTATTGATATTTAACTCAGAGTAGTACCTAAATAATTCATTTATAGTGCAAAACATAACTGTACAACCATATTTTAAACGAGGTGCCATAAAAATATCTATGAAATAGAATTGTTATGAATGAATAAATAAACCTTAATGTTCCATTTCAAGAAGTTTGCCCTATTGTATTTATTGTGCGTGTTGTATTTGTTAAAATTGCCTCTTTATAAAAATTGTTATTCTCGGCTTCAGCACTTGCAGGTGTCTTCTTTACTACAGCAATTTCCAATAAAATAATGCCAAAAAACACCTTACTGTTTGTTAATATCCCTGAAGAAAATGACTAGCTGCTTTATTTTCCTGTCCACGAAATCTAGCGCTTATTAGAGATGGGAAAAAACGAGGGTTCCGAAAATGTCTTTCAATTCATTCAAGTTTATTTTGCATAAAAACACAAAATTATTTATATTTACATATATAAATATATATAAATGAGAGAAATAGGTAGACGTAGATGTTGCAAAAACTTCTGTTTCCTACAAAAAACGTTTCGGCAAAAGCCTTCATCAGATCTGCAGAGAGAAAATGAATAAAATAAATTATATACGTCCGCGCTGTCATCAGTTTCTCTTGAATTTGTTTTTGTATATCTTCATGACAGTAATTCACAAGAGATGTAGGTAGCTCCAATTTCTCTCATTATTAAATATATATCATGATTAATGGTATCGAATGCCTTTGATAAATCCATGAAAATTCCAGCAGTGTACATAAATATTTTGCTTTGCTTATATCTGAGTCTAATACAGCCATATGTGGAAATGTTAGTTGGGAATCCATGTCTTTATAAAGAATATTGTTTGAAAAATATAACCACCTTCATGATGCAATTCATGCTATTATCTTTGAAAGCATGTTAGTACAGAAGAAACGGGTCTATAATTACTACAGAGCGCAGGATTATCCTTTTAGTATGCCCTGCCCTGCATATACGAACTGCCATTTAACCACCAGCTTCATGATGAAGACTTTCGCGCATCATTATTGAATTTTTCACCAACACTAATGAAAATCATCAAACTTATTCCCTTTGCATCAATCCGTACTCACAGACCACAGATCATCTCAAACATGTGACCCACCCATCCTTCACCACACCCCACAACAACCCTGTTCTGACTCCGCTATCACAACTGACGACTGCTTTAACACACTAATAAAAACCAAGCAGACGACCATTTTCCTATTTCCATTTCAACACCGTTAGTAATCACCAAAATCATATGAAGAAATCAATAAACTACTTGATCACCTAAACCACTCTTTCTCTGTTAGCATTTTCAGAAAGAAACATGCTTACGACACCAAGTCACCATCTCATCTTAATGGCTAACACGCACATTCCAGGAGCACTCACGGGCAGAGGAAGGGAGTTGTCTTTACATAAAAAATCACATCTCTACAAAATAAGCGAAACATTCAAGAACCAGAATTGACTCACTTTCATTGAACCTCCCATTAACACCAACAATAGACCAAAACACATAACTGTCGGAGAGTTTTACAGATGCAGAACTACTACATTATCCAAAATTAACAATAGCTTCGAGAGCTTATTCACTGAGCTAAATAAAACCAACCGTTGGTGTCTATATTGTCGGTGACTTTAATGTCAATCTTCTCAATTATTCCACTCATCCCACACATAATGACTTATTAACAATCACTTGCAACTCTTCTATCCCTAAAATTAACAGACCTACAAGAATTACGCATAAACACAGCCACGCTCATTGAATAACATTTTATCACTCAACTCCACTGACCAGAATCACACCAGGGATAGATTTGTCCACTGACACTACAGACACGTCCCAAATTCCTCATTACATACCTTTAAAGGCGCTATGAGTGAATTGTTAAATCAGCAAATCGGAAAAAAATTCATCAAAAATCAGATTTTTGCATGTATGTAGAGAAGTACAGAGATCCTAACTACCCTGCAAATGATTAAGACCAGCAGCAACCTCATAAGAAACAAAAATCGGGATGATTTTAGTAGATACTGTCCGAACGGACACTTACTAAAACAATAATTGAATGGGGAATCGTATATTGGAACAATGCGTTTTCTCCTTTTCTGTCAATTCTACAGCTGGAAAAGGAAGTTATGAGGGTTCCACAGACTTATCCTTCACTGTGCATCTATTCCTGCAAATTTCCAACTATTTTTCAATCACTGATTAGGGTCTTTAAGCATAAGCACGCCACAAAAACAAACAATCATAAACGTGGAATACAGCGATCAACAACATTCGCACATTTAACCGTAGACTAAACACTGAATCATGGGAAACATATCGCACAGAAAAAATGACCCTAAAAAGCGTACAGCAACTTCATTACCACTTATCCGAAACATTTAACGAATCTTCCCCTCTTACAAAAGATAAGACCCTAAAAAATCGTTACCAGAAGACATCCCTGGATTGACAACAGCAATTCCAAGTCAATCAAACACAAGCACGGCCTCTCCAAAACATAACTGAAGAAAATACACACCAGCAACCAAACAACAATACAAACAATACAAAACCAAATTAACTGAATATTGTATTGCCAAGAAAAAAACAACACAGAAACAACTTAGAAGCTCATAAATGATCTCACCAAAACATGGACATTCCTCAACAACATTCTAGGTAGAAGGTATCCACTAAACAAAATGTCCCTGACCTTTGCAATCAGATAATAAGCAGATAACGGACCCCGCTGACATAGCCAACGCATCAACGACCACTTCACTAACCTGAGGCAAAAACGGTAGCTAACCAAAATCCAACCTTCAATATAACCCATTTTGTTTTTCAAACAACACCGTCCAAAAAAAAAAAAAAAAAGAAAAAAAAACACATTCACCTCAATGTTACTGCAATCCAGTTATACTGTTGATGAAAATGCACAAACTCGCGCTACTTGTTAAAACCTGGTAAAAGTGCGGGGGTACGACAGGATAGATCTGGGATTGCTAAACAAATCATATGATAACATCATTTCGCCTTGATGCACATATTAACCAATCGCTCTCAACGGAACCTTCCCAGATCACTCAAATCAGCAAAGTCATTCCAATTACAAAAAACCAGATACACATAACATTGCAAATTACAGTCCCATTTCTGTTTCTCTTCCATCTTTTTCATTTTCAAAATTACTTTAAAACGTATGTACACACGTCTGTCTACAATCTTCAACAGCACAACATTCTCGTCGATGAACAATGCGTTTTAGGCCCAAACGCTCGACTTACATGGCACTCCTTGAACTAAACAACCAACCTCAATCTTGCACTAAAAATAACTCCACACCATGTTGTATGCCTGGATCTCTCCAATGCTTTCGACACCATTGACCGACCACAACATTCTTTCTTCACAACAAGCTTTATCATTATACGGTGTCCGTGGAGTAAGCCTTGAGGGGTTCAGGAGTTACCTAACATCCGCTCACAATCAGTCTAAGTACACTCCACCGCATCATCAATCAAACCCATCACAGTTGGCGTCCCGCAAGGCTCAATCCTGACCCACTTTCAAATCATTTACTTACGGGGATGGGGGGGACATCACCAACATCTCTAACACACTAAAACTACACTATAACTAATCTTATTTGCAGATGAAACCAAACATTTTCCTTTCAAAACCCTAACATTAATGCACTTTTTGTGGGCCGCCCAGCTATAGCTTGCAGGACCACTTAGCCATCCGTTTTGCGTGTGTTATGTGTGATGTGTGTGTGGATGTGTGTGTGGATGGGTGTGTATGTGTGGTCACAATTGGTTATTTTTTTATTTTTAAATTGACTCAATTGAAAAGTTTAACTTCAATTGGAACCAATCTAGATTTCTCTCTGTCTAGGTGCACAATGGGATCCCTCAATAATGTTGATGAGGTCAAGGTCATGTTGAAAGGTCAAAGGTCATGTGTGTCAAGTTGAAAAATGGGCTTAAAATGTAAACACATTGATTCTAAATTGAAAACTTGAGGTTCAATGGAACCAACTTTTCATAGTGCAACCATGCGATCCCTCATATTGATGATATCAAAGGTCATGTGCCAGGGTCAAAGGTCATGGGGGCCGGCCCCACAGCTTATATTCTTTTGATATAGCGAGCGCGAAAGCCGAGAACCGCGAAATCTGGTTTAACACGACGAATCATGAACTCGCACAAATCACTGACTCTTGTTTCGGGCTAACAACTTTCTCTCAATTTTTAAAACATACTACATGCTTTTCTCTACACACAACCTAATCACAACCAATCATTAACAATAGATAACCCGACAGGGGGATTCCAGGTACAACCACAACCAAATTTCTTGGCATCCCAATCGACGACAAACTACATGGAATGCACATCACTCTGTCCTACCAAAGCTTCCTCCACTCAATTTAACCCGGGAGCTAGCACAAATTTGTAACACATCTCAAGTACAAAGGTGTTGAGTGATTAATATGATGACAGACTGACACGAATCCTAAAACGGCGATTCTTAAGTGCCGCAAGTGGTGCTTACGGAAGAGGGGGGCCAAAACAAGTTTGTACAGGGGCCAAATTTGTAAATTGATCCAATCATGTGAAAGCACACCTGTTATGTGTCTCCCCATAAGGATCAGAAAGGTATAGTTTGTAATATGTACCCAGCGAAAGTTTTCAGAGTTATAGGCCTAAAACAGCAAAAATCAATAAAAAGTGTCCATTTCAGTTGTACATACATAGGGTTCCAAATTTTAAAATTGCTGGCTCCGATTTAAAGATAAAATGGGCAAATTAATTGGTGGAGCTCATCGGATTAACTTAAGAATATTTTGAGTGTCTCAAAGGCTTGCTTAAAAGTTAGGGGGGTAACAAGATCCAAGCCCCATTGAATGCAATGGACGTTGAACTTCTGTGCCCCCTACAATCGGAAACTAGCATTTGGTCCTGTATTATTTTTCACTTTGTTTAGTCCGATTTTCACGATTCAAAATCTATGAAGGTTACGTAAGACATTAAGTTGATATTAACCACTCCCTAATGTTTTGAAATTTTTTAATGGAAAAAAATAAAACTTTTGGGTATCGATGGGTTCTACTATTTTTTGCATTCTCGGACACCCGTATGTTATGGCTGATAAATTTGAATTGAATTGAAATTGATTTATCGTTTTTTTATTGATGGGAGTCGAGCACCTTTCAAATCATCGGGGACAATTCCAGGTATACTGAGATATACCAATAATTAAGTGTACGTGGCAATTTCGTCCAATTTTCCTCTTTTCGTCCTTAGGTCTGCAGAAAGCAGGTATACTATACTTTGTCTCATCTAAAGTTGAAGGTACGTCATTAATGCGCTTTGCATTCCCACAGGCGTCTCGGTCGTGCCGCCTTTATTCGCGTGCGTATCATGCTCTTATTCCAAGCATAGCGCGAGCGATTCATGGGTTCGCAACATAAACGGTCGCAGTGACGTCAACTTCACCTTAAGAGACACAAACTAATAGAAATCATTACCAGAATGTTTAATACTCGACACAGTGAAGGAGGTCAAAACATAAAATCGCGCAGTTTGGAAAAACCCGTGTCGCATGAATTAATTTCCACGTTTCACCAAAATTCAACTTTAAATGTAAATTTCTTTTCATAAGTGGAATATTTTACCTAAAACGTAAAGAAAATATATAACATTTTTTTGATCTTAAAGTAATTGTACATTTCAAAACAAAGAAGTTGTATTATACAGAGTCTAGTCAAAACCCATGTCGCAAATAAAAATAGTTTATGTCATTGTTTCCTGTTCAATACTCAAAATTTCTTTGAAGCATAAATTATCAATGAAAATTGATAGTCCTATGTATTAGAAATAGGAAAAATTGAATATATTTGATTTAACTTTTGGCCTCATAAATGATTTAGTATTTCACAACACCACCTAGGTGAAACCTACGCTTACCACGTACACAGTATCATTATTATTCCTCGTTGTTTTAACAGACGAGAAAATTAGCTTTAATTTACTTAAATATCATTTATTGTTAGTGCCATACGACGGCGAGTATTACTGCATCAGGTATGTCATTAAATCGGCCAAGGGCGTCAAGATTTACATTTACAAGCCCCAAAACAAGAAAATTAGAAAGCAACATACGTTACTAACTTCAAACAACCAAAGGAGGAGTAGCTTTTTTAAACATTTATCATTTCTAAGCATCTATTACCCACAAGTAACCTGTCATTAGAAGTCTTTCATTTTGAAATTTCTAACATATTAATTGGATTCCGTGGACTTAAAGAACCATACAAATAGAAACTAACGTTACCACTTAGTTCAAACCGTTGTTTCTAAATCAAACCTTTAGCACCCGACTAACCCTCTGCTGGTCCTGAAATCTAACTATGAGCACCATCATGTCGTTGGAGCCCTTGACAATGTAAGAAGCTCGATAATTGGCCGGATTTTAACTGGAAAACGTGTTCGAATCAGCTTACATATCTCCACGATTTTGGCCTTTAAAATATCTGTTTTAAAACTGCTAAATCAAGTGAAATTTTGTTTCTCAGGAATGTAATGAACTCTTTGGATACTGTAGCTCGGGTTCAAAACGTTAAACATGTCACTTGATAACTTTTTAACCGTGCAATATAACATAGTGTGAGATATAATTTGTAGCGTTAGTTTTTCATAATAATGTCACGTAAGTTTCGTTTTTCAACACTGATTGGCGATGTGTTTTTTCTTTTCTCTATACTAGTTTTTATAAACAATCTGCAATAATGAATTCAATGGATAATTATAACAATTGTTTTCCGACAAGTGTCAATTTCATATATAGTCAAATGTACCTATAGCATGCTTTTTAAAACACTTGGTAACGTAGGTTTCGTAAATAAACTAGTGAATTCATGTGATCACTCTTGTTACTATGAAAGCTGCTTTTAATATACAATTTTATTATTTTTGAATATATGAACGTATAATTTAACGTATGGGAGTGTGTTGTTTTTATTCCTATTACTTACTGGTTCGGAATTCACTTGCACATACAATTAAAAAGTTCACGTAAGGTGTGCAATATTATAATGAATATACGAACAACCGTCTATGAAAATTCGTTAAATGGCCGAAAAGCAAAGATTTGGTGGGTCCATTAACAAGGAGATCATTGCAAGATAGAGTCCTCGAACGTCGCTCAAAGAGGCTCTTTATAGCATACAAAGACCTGGCTGGCCTGATAAAGACAACTATGAGCAATATGTAACTAGAAGTGCATAATCTCAATTAATCTTGTGAATCAAGATTAACTATCATAACGTGTAATGTTCCAGTTGTAACCTTTCAAAATGTGATTGCAAAGTTTATGGTTTTTGAATTGATTGTTGAAACATTCACATTCGTGACCCCACTTTGTGTCTCTCCCAGTTGAATTTAGCAGCCGTGACGGAATGAATACAGTATCACATGCAATTTATTCCGTCAAGGCTGCGAAAATTTCAACTGGGAGCAGGCCAAGTGGGTGCAGTAAATGTTTACCCACCAAACACCAGCCTATGCAGTACTTGTGTAAGGTTTAAGTAGTTCTTCAAAGAGGAACTTCAGAATACCTTAAATTCCTGATGCTAAAACTTGGTTGCGTCGTAAGTGTTGAAGAGTGGTTGTTATTAAGGTTTGTGCAAACATCGATTTGACAGATATGTTAGGGTTAAAAATGTTTGCCGTAAACCAACACTTAAAAACCTGATGACTTTTGATTTTTTGTGTTAATTTCTTTTAAAAAAATTAAAAATCCGACCGACCCACCCCTTCTTTTTTTTCATCAACCAATTTTCACCAATTTCGTTGTATTTTTTCTTGAGAAACATGGACAGCATGGGAAAACAGGAATATAAATCATAAAAGTATTTAAGTTTGAATGTTTTTAGATTTTGAAAAAAAGCGCTCAATTTTTAGCATTTAACATGTATTTTGTCTAACTCTCCAAAAACAAAATAAAGACCGACCGACCGACCCTGCTTTTTTTCTTACGTTACGGCAAACAAACTTTACGCTTTACCTTGCAAGGGTATTGAAATAAGTGGTGTTGATCTTACACGAAACATGCGTTACTGTTAATTCAATTGTTATGATTGTTTGTAACTTTGTTAGTAGCTGTTATTGATAAAAAAACGTTCGCACTTTATGTGTTTTGATAAATGGAGATGATTCAGCAAACAGATACTCTTTTATTAGTCTCTATTCTTTTCCATTGGAAAATATTGTACTCTTCTTTGTTACGATCCTGCAAAGTAAATATACATGTATAATCAAGAAAAGTTGACATTTTGGGGAAAATATGCAATTATGTCAAAGCAAATACCTGCCCAATTGATTCAAGAAATTCGGATTCATTGTATGTATTTCTGTATAGCGTTTTTTTGTAAGTAACATTATGTGATTTCCTGGACCCATAAGCCTTAGTTTGATAAAATTAATGAAACTTACGTTACCCTTTATCCAAACAATCTTACAACACAAATCCCATATTGAAATGCAAAATAATCTGGCATATCATGACAGATATAATTACGACACAATTGATGATTTTGGTGAGTATTTTAATAATTAGGAATATCATTCATTACATTTGAATTATTTTTATTTTCGAGTAATTCAAAGACCGCCAGAAAATTACTCATTTCGTAGATGATACCTTTGAAGGAGAATCTTACAAATTCATTTGAATGATCATTGTATTAGACAGAAACATTGAAGGGTAAAATATCATAAAAATACAAGAAACGAAAAAAAAGTCATTGTGTATTAATTTGATCTAAATGATTCAACTCAGAAGTTAAAGTATCCAAAATAATTTTCAGATCACATGGAATAGTATTTACTACCTAGAAATCCAAAAACTTACATAAAGTCCGTAATTAATAAAAACACACCCGAGGTATTACAGTCTACCTTTGTGATTGAAATCTTCATTTTATTGTTATATCACATGATACGTAAGTTACATAATGAAAATGCAAGACTAAAGTTGAAGGTGTTGTGAAAATAAAAGTTCGCAAGATTACATGTTGATATTTTTCAAAATGAAACTTTGAGGTATTGTCTTTCATTTATGAATAATATAAAGTTGTTTTGTTGAATTTCATTTTTTTCAATTTGCTATTTCCAACTTGCGCCGATTTAATGGTTTTGACCCAGGACCTGCATTAGCAAAATATTGCGCTTGAACCCGTTTGCTATTTGTTTGGGGTTCGAAATAGTCGTACAACTGTGAACTTATGGAAGGGTAGTTTTCTGGAGCATCTAAGAAAACTATTTGAAATTTTCCATTTATTTTATTGCCTTTTTTCATTTTCTAACTGAACATTAAAATAGTTGAGCTTCGCCAATTTAAGAGATGTTTAATAATTATATGTTACGATGTTTTATATTTAAGACCATTTTCTTCACTAGGTCTCTGTATTGACATGGATTGTTCTTTTTACGTTTCTTAATACAGTTAATCGGAATACATTCATCATATAACTCTTGATTTTTTTTTTCATGAACTATGCATACGAAATAAGTTGCATCATCGGATGAACATAAACTTATCCAATTTGCATCCATTTTTAAAGTATTTTAGCATTATTTTCATTCATATCACGTATTTCAGTACATTCGTTATCCTCTATTTCTATTCATTTTTGTGGGCCGCCAGCTATAGCTGGCAGACCACTTAGGCAAAAAAAAAAAAAAAGATTGTTGTATTGGAGTAACCCGCCCTACCCTAATTTTGAAAATCAAGCCCTGTAAAAAAGTATACCTACCCTAATTTTTTTATTGACTTTCAAAAATCTTATTTTTCAAGTTGTTTTTACCCTGATTTTTAACCGATTTTCTCAATATTTGTTGTGTTTTTTGTGTTCTGGTGTAACTTTGGCAACTCCTTCTCCTAAGATTTTCAATAATAAGAGTCAAAAGTATCAATATTAATAACATTACATAGACTATGTGTGATGATTTGATGTAGTAATGCATTATTTAAAAAAAATCCGCCCGCCCTATCCTATTTTGCACTGGCCCGTTACTCCAATACAACTTTTTTGGCCTTTGACAATCCGTTGTGCATGTATATGTGTGGATGTATTGTGTGTGTGTCACTAAATTGTCGTTTTTTTTAAATTGACCTCAATTGAAAAGTTGAAGTTCAACTGGAACCAAACTTGTGTTATAGGTGCACCCACTGACCTCTACATATGGATAGTATATAACGGACTGCCGCACAGTTGAATTGTCACCGAGTGTCACAACTTGAAGTTGCTTTTCTACCTTGGTAATATGGCGGGAAACAATGCATACACCTGCTGGTGCACATATTCCACACAGATGTTCTATTGTTATACAACATTCCTTTAACTTTGACAAGGTGTATGCATTGTTTTCCGCCATTAAACCAAGGTAGAAAAGCAACTTCCTGTTGTAACACTCGGCGACTCAGACCCGCTATCCATGTGTAGAGGTCAGTGGGTGCACCATGGGATCCCTCATATGTTGATGAGCTCAAAGGTCATATGCCAAAGTCAAAGGTCATGTGAGGTCAAGTTGAAAAAAGGTTAAAAATGTAAAATTGCCTTGCATTGAAAAGTTGCAGTTCAAACTTGAGTCATAGGTACAATATGGGATCCGTCATTTGTTGATGAGGTCAAAGGTCACATGCCAAGGTCAAAGGTCATGTGAGGTCAAGTTGTAAGATAGGCTGGGCGGCCCACAGCTTATATTCTTTGAATATAACGAGCGCGAAAGCCGAGAACCGCGAAATTGTAGTTAAATTTGTAGAAATAAATATTGGTAAGTGATGACTTATGTCATGTAATATAATCCCAGATTGCTGCGAGTTCGTAAAAATATTGTCAATCAGAGTAGGTCTGGTAATACTAGGGTACATTGAATAATAATAATAGTCACTTATAAAGCGCTACAACAAAGTATCTTAAGCACTGTACATAATCACACAAACACCAAAAAATAGTTTCTTAATCTATAAATTAAATGAAATACAATATAAACTAAATATAAATCTAATAATTTTAACATTTTAATTATTAAAAAAGAAAGCGGTTCAGCATATGACCAATTTGCTAACCCAATCTAATAAAAAAAAGACATGTCTTCAGTCTAGTTTTAAAAGTGGAAACATCCACCGGGAGGCTGTTTCACATACGGGGAGCTGCAATGGCGAAAGCCCGGTACCCATACATAGTCTTACTTCGTGGACCAGTACTAAAAATACCTTTCGACGATGAGCGTAGAGAAATATTGTTATAATCCGAGATAAGTTCCTCGAGGTAGGAGCCATACCACTTCGTATCTTATAGACGAATCCGACCAGCCAAATGATGGTCAGAATTGATCCGCCATTACTGGGGGGCCTCCAACCCAAAACCTACCCAAATCTTTTGTACGTCTGTACCACGCTTAATTCAAAAGCTACACTTAATCTGCACATTTGGGTGAATTCAAGCAGGATGCACCCCAGCTACACTGTAAAAAAAATACTGTAAATTTTACAGGAAAATCCTGGCAGCAATTCTGCCAACAAATTACCGTAAAAATTACAGTATACTGTAAAAATTAATTTAATCAAAACATATAAAAACATATATTTTTGGTGAATTATTATAGAGATTGTAAATGTGTGGAGAGTAAAAAAGCACTGACGAACACCCTAACTTTGTAGGCCTATCAACAAATTTTTACGGTGCATATACTGTAAAATTTACAGTTTGTTGTAAAATATATTACATCAAACTGTAAAATATACAGTAAATTTGAACGAAAACCTGTAAAACCTGTACTTTTGCGGGATTTTGTTGGCAGAATTGCTGCCAGTATTTTCCTGTAAAATTTACAGTATTTTTTTCCTGTCAATTTTAGTACTTAATCGTATAATTGAAAATTCATAATTGTGTATAATAATGTTGATGATCATTATAATTCGAATAAAGGCTCCACTTTTAAATTGAGTCATTATAGGCCTGGAAACTGAACATAAAATTTACAGTATTTTGCTGTATTTCCAAATTACAGTCAAATACTGTAAGTTTTTTACAGTATTTTACTGTAAATTACGCTGTAATTTTTTACAGTGTATGGCTGCCAGTGAGGTGTTGGAATGTGTAAAATCGGATTAGTGTATAGGTAATGAGTAAGATTTTGAAACGGGTGCGGTCTTTAACTTTTAGCCTGTGTAGCTAACAGGCGAAATGTGATCATATCGGTTTGTCAAAGTAACAAGTCTCGCTGCTGAGTTCTGTACACGTTGTAAAGGTGCAATATGACTGAAATAAAGACCACACTTAGGGAGAATTATAACAGTCTAATCTTGGTTCATGCAGTGGACACAAAAGCATGAACCAAGCGTTCTGTGGTAGGTTGATCTAAATACCTACAGATTCGCCCAATCTTGTAGATTCCAAAAGACGCAGAGCGTGCGATGTTCCTAATGTGATCTTTCATTTGAAGTGTCCTATCCAGTGTAACACCAATATCCTTAGCAGAGTCGGCAGTGTTGATTCTGGCATCACCGATAACAATAGCTGGTAGACTGGAAGGAGTGCGATGTTTAGAATGAAAATGCACAATCTCCGTCTTCGAATCATTCAGCATAAGCCCATTGGTGATGGCCCAAGATCTTACATCAGATGTCTTGGATGACTGCAGTACTAAACGTTGTGTGTCATCTGCATAAATCATGTGCATAATTCCGCTATGTGCACCACTCACGTCACTCAAAGGACCAGATATAGAATGAAAACAACAGATCCCTGTGGGGTACCGCAAGGAAGAATATGAATGTCTGAAAGCTTATCATTCACAACGACAGCTTGAAAACGATTAGTAAGATATGATTTAAACCATCGTAACACCATGAACACAGTGCCCCCAATGCCGCACTATGAGCTAGTACAATCTCAATTCCCTTCGCATAGTTCAGTTGCTTCCATTCACCATGTACTCCCCCTGTTTTTTTAGGTATGATATATGATACCCAGATCACACAGGGTCAGTTCATGTCAATGTATGTACAATACAACCCACTGAACTGTGTTCTTGATGGATGAGCATATTGTAACTCATAGTGGCGTACCGACTTCGTAGACGCTCGAAAAAGATGGAATGGTTGATGGTGTCAAATGCGGCCATGCGGCAAGAATAACAGCAAAATCAAAACTGCTTCATTGCCCTGTTCTAACGCCAAAAGAGGTCATTATATACACCGAAGCATGGCTCTTTGTTCAGTGAATGGAACTGGCGATATGAGCTGATATGCTAATTGATATAAGGATCAGGCCATTTTATGCAGATAGACGTTCAGTTGAGATGGAGACTGCTTTCTCGAGTTCTTGGAATAAACACACGTTCGCAATGGGCGGATAATTTTTCAGACATCAAGAGCATAGAAGCCAGAGGTTTGAATAAAACGAACGAGATAACAATATCTGAATACGGGAAAATTCAGAGGAAAAATATAACTTTGCAACTATGAATGTCTGCTGGAGACCTGCTGCGGTGGCCCCAGAAGAGGGGTTAAGTTACTATTGGGGTCAATTGTTTGAACTGCTTTAACTCGTATGAAGATATGGCCTCCAAATATTCCTTAGGTAACCAGGAGTAAAAAAGTTGAATTGGGTCACATATGTTGTGCGGTGCCTCCTTTCCAAGATATTGGGAAAATAGGTAAAGGTCATTGGTTTATCAAGACAGGTCACCCTTTGCAATGCCAGATCTCTTTGTAAAAAATATTTAATAAAGTTTAATTATTAAACTGCCATCACAAGAGGAGGCACAGTGGTTATGCCCACAATGCCATCGTGTTCCAATACATTTTTTTTTTTGCACTGGTTGGTCACTTGAATTTATAGTGACAAAAAGTACTTGCAAGCTTGGGATGAGTTCTGTCATTTAGGTACTTTTGGCACTATAAATTCATGTGACACTAAGTGCAAAAATTGTATTGAAGACTTGCATTGTGGGAAGAAACACTATTACCTCTCCTATTGCCATCCCCGGTCAGACTGCAGGCAGAGAAAGAATTTGTCAAGTTGGTATTGTCATCAGATGTTCCGGTGACCCAGATCTACGTTGGAACATTAAATGGAAACAAGACACCATCATAGAAACTTGATGACAAGAATCATTTGTTTTTTCCAGCCCAGTAACAAGTATTTGCAGTGTCTATTATTTAGCCCATATTGTATGTGTTTTAGTAAAAAGAAAATGAACAACGAATCGCATAGTCAATACACTTAATCTATATTACCCGATGTAAGGCTTCCGAAGAGATAAAATAATCGCAATTTGACCATGTAATGATATTCATCTTAAATATGTGTCAAAACACGGAACGTATACATTAATACCGACGTTTGAGTGCTGTGCGGGTGCTGTGCAGATTACTCCAGATGTATATTCTATCTTTAAATATACGTCTAGGCCTGTTTACTTCAGTAGCTATCATTGTGGGTACTTTGTTTGTACTTCCCACTATTTGTGCGAAAGTGGCCTGAAAGCACTGCAACAATAGTGGGCATACAAACAAAAGAAATACACTATAGGGACTGGACACTTCCATGATTGTAAGATCTCTTTGGAATCAAAAGAGATATAAACGCGCCCAAACATAAGCTGCAGACTGAATGCCCAGAGTACGCGTTGTTATGATTGGTGGTTGTTTAAGTTGAATGGAGCATGCAACTTATTAGTTATTTGCGCCAAAAGTACCTTCGTTAAAAAAATAATGGAACAATTGCGGTTGAAAAAATTCGATTTACTTAAATTCTATCAATGTGACAAATGTGGACAGTGGTACTGAATGCCCGTCGAACTTGCACCGAACAAAGAAAAATGGTAGCGTTACGGGCCAACCAGCTGTTTTTCCATGATTTCTGTTGCCTAAGGCCTCATTTCCCTCCAAGCTCCCATAGTCGCTGGAAAATCCGAGTCAGTAGTGCTGGTAGGAGTAAACGCTGGTCAATCTCGGTATCAGGCCAATACCCATATGTCCACGTTAGTTCACCCAGGGTCTCGGCCTCGTGACCAAGATCGAGCGAGGGGAAATAGAACGTCTCCAGCCTAGCATCCTAGCTCGAGTAGTAATGCTGGTAAATCCAAGCTGTAAACCCATGCTGGGACGACACGGGTAGGGCCTATAAATTCAGAGATTAACGTGGCTGGAACGACCACTGGTTAAGCAGGGGTTATCCGTTGGACCACGTGGAGGTTGAGGTTGGTTTGGGTTGCCCGCGCGAAAAAATCTGTACCGGTTCGACGGGCCGGTACCAGACGTACGTTGTTGATATGCGTTTTTGTTCGGCAAGCAGGGACGGTAATTCAAAAATATAAAAACCTGTGGTGTCCTAGAATGGGCATTTCTTAACGACGTCAAAAGTAAAATTCCAGAGCTATGACATTGTCAATATTCTTGAATATAATGTCGGGATACCTACAATGAGCGTTCGATTTTGCATATATGCAAATATATAAATTTATTACAAAAGAATTTAATGGCAGAAATAATCAATTCATTGTTTTTCCGGCTTCTTGAGGTGCACCAAAAGTAAATCTTCAAAAAATCTAGAAGATTTTTACAGTGTTAGGGGACGCTCTGCATGCCTGGAGCGTGTTTAACTTAAGAATTTTTATACTAAAAGTTTAAAAAGGAGGGAAAAACACCAAACTTTTAATAAGCAAAATAATGAGTTGGACATTAATTCATGATAAACAATTTATTATGATTTGCCATGGAAATGGTTTTATGATTCCTCCTGTCGCAATAAAGTAACGGTTTAAGTGATTTAAGGAAAAAAAAAATGTCCCATTGGACAAAAAACAAAGGTGGGACACGTTGCATTCCGTTATTAACAAATATCTATCAAGTATTACCAATTCCCAAAAAAGGAATTCTAAAAGGTAATTAACCGTCATAACAACGTCGCTGCCGACAGGTCATGATGGTGGATGGGAAGGGAAACTAACTCAAGGGGTCTTAGGGAGGGCTATACTAAGAATTTAAGAACAAACTATTACGTTTCAGGTTTAGGTAATTACAATTGAACTTGTTTCATTTTCTACACCCGATATGTATTAGAGCAAATCAAGGGTTGAGAAATGGAAGGCTTCAAAAAAGCAAACAAATGTAGTTCAGAGTTAATGGTTAAGGCGTTCTGTTGATCTCCAGCTCCACTAAGATGTGGTAAAGGTGCTTTATATGGAAATGAAGTTGTTTTAAGTATCTGTGTGTGTTACAGATTATTTTGGTGGCAAAAGCTCTTCGAAATGTAATTGCAGTTCACTGTGGGTCTTATCGTTTTCGAACAGATTGTTCTAGTATAGTAGAAATGTAGATGAAGTGAAATTTGTTCCTGTGTCCCTTGAAATAAATCATTCTTGTGCGTTTCATATTCACATAATTATATCTACCTCGTGTGATCCCTATAATATATAGTAATTAGAAACTATATATATAAGCAAACTACTAAATACGGTACGAACTATTTCACCTTTTAAAATACACGGCATACACAATCGCTGTACGATCCCGTGTACCTTAAAGAGTTGAGTAATGAAAAATAAGACTTAAGTTTGCATAGCAATAAGAGCTAGTAAGGAAGTGCGCTCTATGTCACGAATGTTATACCAATTACCATGAATGTATGCAAAAGAATGAATTCCTGAAGTATATTTCAAGGTAAATGGTGCGTAAGGGATTTCATTGTTATAATATTTACTTTGCTTTAAAGTCTGAACCCAGGCTAGGAAAAAGGTTACGGGATTAGCATTGAGCAAAGTGACACATGGTATCGGGTGTGGGAATGTGTCATGACATTCAATGATTTCTTTCAGGGATTTATTCACTCAAACACCAATACAGTCTTGTTCATTGAGAGAGTCTTTCAGCTTCTTACTCGCATGCGTTTCAAATTGCCCAAAGCAGGCTTGTTCTCTTTGCTATTTGACAATGCTGTACCGTATTTTAATAATATAGGCATCTCCACAATCATGCCAATACTTTAGAAGTTTCAATTCAAACACTTGTTTTCAAATACAAGAAAATGACTGAGATGTGTATTTTTTATTATGTTTAATATTGTTTCATGTGACAAAATTCCTCTAAGGTTCATGAAATAAAGAGAGGTAGAGAACTCTTTAAATTAATCATTTCACACAAAACAGAAATGATGCGTTGCGTGATTAATACGCCTTCCCCAAAAACTAAAATAGTGTTTGTTAGTGATGAGCGAACAATTAAAGGTGCTTGTTCCGATTTTTTGTCTATTGTGTTCTGTACTTGATATGAGAGACTGGCACTTGCACATACGCCCCATCAAGTACCGTGAGAAACAAACTTACGGTTTTGTTGGTAGAAGGAATAATGCATATTGCAATGCCCTATTCAATACAGTGCTAATATTGATGGTTAACCATAAATACGGTGTTTTTTTTGTTTATATCTTGGGAATGAAGTGGATTTGGGGGCTCGGCAGTGAGAAAAATACCGCCTTTAAAGGCTGACTCAGAGATTTTCGAAATATACTTTTTTGTGTAGTAATTACAAATAATCGTATAGAACTAAAGATAGTCACCTAAAATGCTTATTTCCAAAGTAAGAGATGAATCGGATTTTTCGTTTTCATGTAGTAAACGTGTATGCACAGTATAACAGTGCCAGGATACCGTGTATAACAAAAATTCCGGATCCGGAATTTTATGACAAAGTTGTGTTTTTCTATATGAAGGACTTCCATTTGAGCTTAGATATTTCACACAGTGATTAGTTTATGGACAAGCATTGTGTATATGCACGATTGTTTGAAAATTGAGTGCGCCCTCATCGGGAAATCTCTGAGTCAGCCTTTAATATCAAAATCGGTACTACTTTTGGGTAGTTCAGGGGGTCCCAAAGACGATTGGAACACGCACCTTTAATTTATATAAATAAAATAATGAATTCCAGCATACAGCATTAATACTCCATATGGGCTATCAATCGACTGGGAATAATTATAGTATTGAACTCCGGGATTGAACTATAACAGCTTATAACACCGCCAGCACCAAACGATCGCTCAGTCACTGCATTAAAGGCTGACACAGAGATTTCCCGATGAGGGCGCACTCAATTTTCAAACAAATCGTGTTTTTGCATATACATAATGCTTGTCCATATAATAATCACTGTGTGAAATAACTAAGCTCAAATCGAAGTCCTTCATATAGAAAATCACAACTTTGTTATAAAATTCCGGATCCGGAAATTGTGTTATACACGGTATCCTATGGCACTGTTATACTGTGCATAAATGTTTACTGCATGAAAACGAAACATCGATTCATCTCTAACTTTGGAATTAAGCATTTTAGGTTACTATCTTTATTTCTAGTTGTCTATTTTAATTTCTACACAAAAATATTATATTTCGAAATCTCTGAGTCAGCCTTTAAAGAGACGCAAGGAGATTGTCTGTGGATACCCATTTCTCTTTTGGTATAGATCGGTTTTTACCTACGGGAGAATGTCTCAGAGTTGTATTGGTCAAACCAAAATTTAAGTTTTGCCTGCTGTCCTTAGTGTCCCTAAAAAGAAGTATGCTTGAATTTTCTATCTTGCACAACAGAACATACCAAATTATCTTGTTACATATAACAATGCTTATAATCAGGGGTGTGATATAATGCTTTGATGCAGAAAAAATGTTTTAGAAATGCCCTCGTGTCTCTGACTTACAGCGGATTAATGACAAATAGCACCGAATATGTAAATTACTTTAGATACTCATTAATATGCATGAATCCCGTTACCAAACTATACACCAAGACTCATCATAGGCCATCACAATAGTAAATTTGATGATGATGAGTCACTCTGATAATGACGTTAAATGGATTAATATTTCCTCCGCCAAACCTACCAAGATACTTCTATGAATTCATCTATCCACATGATGATTGTACATCTTGGGGGGGGGGGGCAAAAATATCCTATATGTATATTTGAAAAAACTACGCTACGTGAAAATATGAATTGAGGAAAGTGGTGTGTGCTTCCCAAGGTAATTGGCTAACCAGATGCGGGACCAGATGACTCTTTCGAAATAGAAGATTCTTGTTTACGTCGAACCTGTCATCAACTGTGATCTGTAAGCAGACTATTTGTAAAGACTCAGGCTATCGGTAGCGATAGTTTGTTGTGACTTCCGATTTTCAGGCAGGTGTCACATGTGCAATGTTATCTCTCGGATGTATTTGGGATCAGAGGTTAATCAATCTCAGCTGAATATGCTTGGGGCAACACGACACTAATGTATTTTGTTCATTTACTGTAAATAATCAAACGAATTGTACTCCTGCTGCTATGTCCGTCCCTATACATGCTATACAAGTTTGGACTGACAGGAGCGATGCTCGCCGGCTCGGCAAATATAGTACTGACTCGGTAATAAGAATCCAATCCAAAATCACCGTTCTTGATAAATGTAAATGTGGACAATATTCACATTGTCCCAATATGGTGATTCATTTTTCCAATCATGTGTCCCCCAAAACATGGAGAGAAAAATGCGAGAGTTTTGGCTAAAAAGGGTATTTACTTTGTGACAATTTCAGATAAATCCGAGATACACGGATTTGAAGTGAGGCTTGTCAGACACTGTTTTGATCGATTTATTGGATTAACTGTCCAAATGACCTATGAGTTACATTAGTGCATTTCTGAGTCAAAGTATTGAAACACAGAGTACATTTTGTTTATGACTTGTGTTTGATCCAATAATACAAACCTAAAAACAAACGGTTTGGATCAGCTTTTTTTATTTAGGATTTATATTTGAACTCTGTTTTTTTTTATCTTCAATTAAATTCAATGCTATATACAGTTGAAGCTGGTTAATCGGGATCCTGATAAAGGGGATTTTCTGATAATGCTGAATCTAGAAACCGTTTGTGTGAGTGCACAAGTCACCTTTTAATTGGGACACTCCATCTGATAATCGGGACATTTTTGTTCAGGTAATTACATTGATTTAATTTTGATATCTGATCCATGTGGTGCCCAGGTATGATGTCAAGTCATCCCTCCATCTTATCTTCTGTCGGCTTCTTCTCCTTTTTCCTAATCTTGGCTGCCAATCTGTCATTCGCTTTGTCCATCTATTGTTTTGCATTCTTAACACATGCTCCGCCCATCTCCATTTTGCTTCTTTTATTTTCTCTTGTATGCCTATGACTTTGGTTTTGCTTCTGATTTCGGTATTTCTGATTTGTCTCTTAATGAGATGTGTAGCATTTGTATCTCCATGGCTCTTTGAGTGGTAACGAGTTTCTGCTCAAGCTCTTTGGTTGTGGTCCAGGTCTCTGCACCATAGGTGATAGTGGGCAGGATACTCGGATTGAACATACGAGTTCTTAGTGACATTGGTAGAGTTTTGTCACAGAAGATGTCACGATATCTGCCAAAGCAGCTCCAGCCAGCCTTTATACGTAATAGGATCTCTTCCCAGGTGTTGTTTTCCATTTTTACTGTCTTGCTTAGATACTTGTAACTGTCCACTCTCTCTATCACATCAATTTCTCTATCAATTTTCAGAGTCTCATTAGTGTCATAATTAGTCATGTACTTGGTTTTGCCTTTGTGGATTTTCAGGCCTATCTTCTTGCTCTCAGAATTAAGTTTGTTAAGTTGATATCCATGTCCTTGACTGAGGCTGTTAACAGGGCAACATCATCAGCAAACCTCAAATCTGTCAACCATTCTCCATCTATATTAAGGCCTCTTTCTTTATTCTAGTTTCTTGAAGACTTCTTCTTCAATGGCTGTAGTAAATATCTTTGGTGATATGGTGTCTCCTTGACGCACTCCTCTTTTAATTTGGATAGGCTTGGAAACATAATTGTCAATGTAAATAGTAGCGGTTGCATTAGTGTATATGTCCTCTATGATCTTTACATATCCCTCATTGACTCCAACTTTTCTCAAGGCTGCAAATAAGTTGTCATGTTCTACCGAGTCGAACGCCTTTTCATAGTCGATGTACCCTATGCATAACTTCAACTGGTACTCACTTGCTTTCTCGATGACTTGGTTTAGAGCTTGAGATGATTTATGGTAGAATAGCCTTCTCTTAATCCAGCCTGTTCTCTGGGTTGGTTTTTATCAAGGATTTGTTTAATTCTGTTTTGGATTGTGCGGATGAAGATCTTGTAAGCATGTGATAATAAGCTTATTGGCCGGTAGTTCTTCATGTCAGCTTTGTCTCCTTTATTGTACAAGACGATAATCTTGGCTTCTTTCCAGCTCTGTGGTAGTTTCTTCTCTAAAATTTTGTTATATAGTCCTGTTAATTGTTCGATGACTTCTATGCCCCCTGCTTTGTACACATCACTGGATATGTCACCAATGCCAGGTGCCTTGTTGTCTTTCATTTGTTTAATTGCTTGTTCTCTACTTCTTGTTTCAGTATGCTTGGAATATCTGTCTGATCTGAAGAAGTAGCTGTAATTGGCTGGTTGTGGCTTACATCAGAACTATACAAATCCTGGTAAAATTCTGCGCATATGTCCAGCATTTCTTCTCTATCAGATGTGGTAGATCCATCTTTTTTCTTGAGTTTAGTCATTCTTGTCTTGGTAGTGTCCAGTTTACTAATCTGTTTTGGACCCTTTCCACTTTCTAAGATGGTTTCAATTTGGTCCCTTCTCTTTCTCCTGCTTCATTTCTGTCTTCTTTTCCTTACTGCCTTTATTGTTTTCTTGTACTCTGCTTTCTTTGCAGCTGTCTTGTTTTCTATATCTCTGAGCCTCTTCCTTTCCATATCCAATACCTTGATTTCCAGATCTTCCTTTGACTTCACTCTTGTGATCTTCTTCTTTGGTGCCACTTCTTCCGCTACCTCTATGATGGTGCTGGATATAATGGCAGTTCTTGTATTTATATCTGCATCTTCAACATTCAAACTTGAAAATCGGTTTCTCAGCTCAAGTTGGAATCTTGTTTCCTCTCCTTTAGCTTCAGTACATTTATTTTGCTCTTTCTTTGTTTCTTGATAAATTTCAGTCTGGCTAGTTTCTTGTCAAGTAGTATCTTGGCTCTTACCATCCTGTGGTCACTGCCATGCGCCAATGTCCACATTTGTAATTACCTCATAATTATGTATGATCCCTCGTTGACTGCTCGGTATGAAATCAATCTGATTCCTGGTGTTTCCGTCTGGGCTTTCCCAGGTCCAATATCTATTCTCCTTCGTTTTGCAGAATGAGTTTGCGACTATAAGTTTCTACAAAATCAAATAGCATTTCTCCTTTGTAATTTCTTTCTCCTATTCCATACATTCCCAAGATAGATTTCTCTTCTGGAAATCTCTTTCCTATTTTGGCGTTGAAATCTCTCATTACAATGGTATAGGTGGATTTGTTTTCCTTCATCGCCTTGCTCACATCTTCGTACATTTCTTCCACGATTTCATCTCCATAATCAGTTGTGGGTGCATACACTTGAATCACACACAGATGATTGTTGCTTGTAAGTTGAACTTGCATTGAGATAACTTTTTGATTTTTTCCCTCTATACCTTTCTTTACCTTAATCGTTTATTAAAAAAATCATGTAAAAAATAAAGTAACTTGATACACGTATCATTTTCTGGAAGAGTTGAATGAAGCATACC
>JAMKCH010084885.1:0-110021 GCA_023653785.1 Ophioderma brevispina | reverse complement strand
TTTTTTTTTTTTTTTTTTTTTTTTTTTTTTTTTTTTTTTTTTTTTTTTTTTTTTTTTTTTTTTTTTTTTTTTTTTTTTTTTTAGTGGTGTAGCCCACCGCAGGCACCCCAAGCCCGTCCCCCGCGTGACAGGAAGCCCCTCTTGCTGTCGGCAACATAGGACCCCAGACACCCGAAGTCCCTGACCCCCCTTAGCCGGCCACCATCCGCCGTGCAGACAGGCCGATGACCGTCCCCCTCACCGACAGCCACACATTCAGTCCTCCTGGCATCCAGAGGCAGGCCGACCCCGTCTGCAGCACTCTCAAGCGATGTCAGCAGATCTCGTGCACCACACACCAGACCAGCCGCCAGAGCCAGACCATCTGCGCAGCCAAGGTCTGTGAGACGCCGACCCATGCGACGTCTGGAACGCCTGGGCCTGATGGTGAGTCCCCCGTCGTCCACGACGTCAAGACTCCGCCTGAGGATGCAATCAACCACGACGTTATGGTCGCCTATAATTAGGGTGTAATTCTTTCTGAGACACCCTGTATTAGATGAATGAAGCAACCGACTGACATCTTGGGCTACTGAACACAATAGCATTCCAGAGACACCTGTTTAACAGAATTTGTATCCCGGGTGCCCGTTTAACAGAATTTGTATCCCGGGTGCCCGTTTTAGAGACATGCCATCCCATATGCGCAACTCTTCAAATACATCGAGCTCACTGAAATGGCTTGATTCTGTACAGTAGTCTGCTAGTGGATACAATTTCGACAATCTTAGCATATTCAATTATGTGATTGCTTGAGCTAAAATGTACAGCTATTGGTCTACCAGGGAGATTAGATCTAATAGATCTCAGATGTTCAGAGAAGCGGACAGAGAGAGAAGTCTCTCCAATATCAGCTTCTGACAATACTGGCAGACAATGGCATAGATTAAGTGCAGGTAAATGCTGACGTTATATGGTGACAAACCCCATTAAAGCCAGTCATTTCAATGGCGTGAAGAACAGGACCTAGGTCGATTACATTACCAGGAGGGGGTTGTGGGTCAGAGGCACGAACAACGCGATCTTTAATGTTACGTTTACGACGATATGCAGTGATTGGCGGATCAGTGAAAATGTTCTTAGTGGAATATTTCAAAGTTTTTGACAACGATGTTACGCACCGGAATGTTGCTGGGGTGATAACTAATGACCAGAGGGATACGATCACTGTTGTCATCTGAATTAAAAGACGATTAAAGAGCTTTACTTCTATCCATGGAATTGATTGTTTAGCACGATAAATTGTTTATCAGGTATAGTCGATTCTGGAAAAAAACGATCCTATCTCTTCTGCTATGGAGTTAGAGTCATCATCATCACTACAAATACGCCGCAAACTTTGAGTTGAGCATAAGCGAAGTAATCTCGACATTTGGATGGGTGGCTAGATGAGTAGAGGAGATAGCTGTGCGCATCGGCCTACCTGTAGAAAATGGAGGTGGAAAGGTGGCCAGAGGCAACAGAAATGGTAAACTTTGAATGAGAACCTCTTACTTCATGTAGAGATTGAAATAGGCCTACTCTCTTAAAACGAAAGAGTGAAAAACCACTCTAAAAGAGTGAAATCTCACTCCAAAAAAGTGCCAGCTGAGTGACGCATTTTTTAGAGTGAGATCCACTCAAAAAACGAGTAGAGCAAAATACCTCCTTTCGTATAGTAACTAGTCACCTCTTATAGAGTTGTGATTCTTTAGAATTTTTTTTTGTGGATTATATTGTATGTGGTAGGTCATAATTCTAAGCATCGTGACATGAATGAATATTGTGGCGCATCATTGGCATGACTCGGTGTGACATGCACGATTGTGGCATGCATGACGTGCTGATCATTGCATGCCCGTGACATGCAATGATTGTGCGTTTCGTACATGTGTAAGCCTAGCCTGCCGGGAGCCTGGCGCAGACTACCGTAATGTGACGGGATGGTGATGCAGTAAATACTTTAATGCTTCTCCGCACTTTGTCTGTAATAAATGCTATGAACTGTGAACCGACCAACGATATACTTCACCGTGAGATTTCTAATGATTTCTTCACTAATTTCAACCTTCGTTCAACCGTTTGCCCTGACGGTCTCACGTAACTCGCCCGCCCATGTTGTTCGGAAAATAATACGCGATTGGCGGCGTTTCTGATTGGGCATTAGGTAGTTTTCACCCCCAAGAGTGAGCATTTTCCTCACTGCTTGTAGTAGCTACAACCGCGGCCGATAAGAGTTCAAGTGGGCTTCACATCCGGGTGTGGAGAAGGTGGCATTTTGAGCACTCGGTAAGAGAGTGAGCTCTGTTAACCGCGCGTGAAGGTGTCGGGTTGCATTTTCCCACCTCGCTCTTTTAGAGCTACAACCTCGATTTATTAATTTAATTAAATAACATCGAAAATTCAGAGTGATTGTTCACTCTTTCCTTTTAAGAGCGTACAATAACGTCCACTTACCCCCAAATAATGTGATGCGATCTGGAAAACCGCCACATGGGCAATTTAGGGGTATTTTGAGTTGGTGGGGGGGGTCTCTCAACTACACTTGCAAAGTTAGGGGGGGGGGGGGGGGGGGGTGGGGGGGGGGGGGGGGGGGGGGGGGGGGGTGAAATCTACAGTTTCCAGAACTTTTTACTTCTTTTTTTCTTATACACTATCAAAAGTGGTATCTTATACATCTGACAAAAATAAAACAACTAACAGATTTTACGGTCTTTTCTTTATTTTTTCTAAAACTTTCCCTGTGCGACATGTGGCGGTTTTCCCAGATCACCTCACATCACATATTGCTAGTTTTTTAATGTAATAATGGCTTTTGGTTCCGATTTACGTGAATCGTGATCTGTACTTGTTATGAGAGACTGGAATTTGCACAAACGCACACAAGTCCGTAAGAAACAAACATGCGGTGTTGATGGGAGAAGCGCCAATGGGCATATTTGCATGCCCAAATATCTACTGTTGGCTAAATTGGTAGGCACTGTGATTAGCAGGTAACCATTAAAAGCAGTTTTTTGTCTATATCTGTCAAAGGAATATCAAGAGGCCTAAATATCAAGGTGGACAACGAGACAATAGTTCGTCTGGTATAAAAGTGATATAATTCAAGTCAAGGGGTCTAAAAACCGAACGATCAAATACACTAATTTAAATCAGTACTTCTCTTCTGAAAACTTGGCCATGTAAACAGTAAATGAGGTGGTTGTACGATATCGCCAACAGGACTGGCGGTACAGAATATGCGCCTTTGCCTCAAATTAGAAGTTGATAGTAGTTACCAATCTACAGTATATTTCGTGGATTAATACATTAGAGGCATTTTAACAATAGAGTAAGGGTGTCCTTATTATTAATACATTTGTGATGTCGGCGAGTCATACATAAGATGCCTACTTAATGCTTTCGTGCATTATTATGTCGCGCGCTTTATTTGAATATTGTTGCTCAATGTT
Source organism: Ophioderma brevispina (assembly GCA_023653785.1). NCBI lineage: Eukaryota > Metazoa > Echinodermata > Ophiuroidea > Amphilepidida > Ophiodermatidae > Ophioderma > Ophioderma brevispina. Next base: position 106,551 of record JAMKCH010084885.1, on the reverse strand, counting down.
ACCGGGCGTTCTGCTTTAATCTCACAAAATGTTTTACCTGTTGGATCACTGTTTAGTAGAAGCTCACATGCGCATGGGTGCGTAATATCTATCTACTGCGAATTGTTGCGTGTCATCATGTTACGCATTCTAACGTGTTCACCCCTGCATCTACAAAAATAAAAGAGGTTACACTATAAAAATGCTGAAATCAAACATTCTTTTCAGAAGAACCTCAATGGTTATTATTTCATTGCAATGACTCGATCTTACCTTTTTTTTTAAAATTCTATTCGAGAATGGGGTCCTTATGGCAGACAACTAACATTAAATACCTTAACAATAAAGACTGCTCCAATGTGAAGGTTGTCGGGTTACCGCAGTGGGTCTTCTGTCGCCTCGCACCACTGCAATAAAAGATAAAAAAGTATGTAGCCGTTTGGTTTTCCAGTCCATACTATACTCCAAGCATGGCGTAAGCCAGAAGTGGGGGCCTGGGGCCCCCCCCCCCCAATAATTGATTCGTCGGTTGAAGATTAGCCCGTCCTGGTTCACTTGAAAATTCAGGTCATTGCACTTGCAGTCCTGTTATGTGGCAAAGTATAGGGTTAAAGTTCAATGGACAGCGTGCGACCAAGTAAATTTGACAAATCGGACAAAAATTAGCCCTCAGAAGACGTTTAAAGCATATAAAACCAAAATTTTCCAGGGGGCTTCTCCCCCTCGACCCCCACCGCCGGTGCTCCGTCCCCTTTACCCCAACCAGGGCCCTAAGGCGGCCCCTGGACCCTACCCAATTTTCTGTCGGTTGAGATGCGGACACTGCCCCCCCCCCCAATATGAAATCCTAGCTACGGCCCACTGAGACTCAGCTTCCTCTGTCTGATATAATATCATTCAGGCTGGGTTTGACGGCCATTTAGGATGGCGAAAGGGACTATAAGAAATCTTGTATATTATACAATTTCGGCATGGAATTTAGTCACATATTAATTTAACAAATTTTTGTGCACGACACTCCCAAGTTGAATGCTCAACGTGTGGGTTGCCTCGAATAGGCAGTTGCTCCTGTTTTGTTTTTTTTTTTTCTAAGAAAAAATTCGTTTAGGCTGGACCCGCACGGCACTGGTTGGGAAACTGTTCCCAACATTGTTTCGAAATGTACAAAACAGCTCCGCCGAGTCCTGTCGAAAATGGCGCTTTGAGGGCGCTATTTAATGGTCAAAAGTAGCCCAATTGGGCGTATAAAGCGATCTATATATTGCACCAAAGGAGAAATTTGGAAGGCAATGTCTCAAAATGTTGGGTAAAATGAACTTTCTAAATTTTAGAAATTCTCACTGGATGTCCCATAGCGTTACGGAAAGTGTGATTCTAACTAGTCCATACTCGGCCTCACTGGTTTACTCTGGGTACTCCGGTTTCCTCTGTCTCTAAAACTGGCTTTCTTCCATAATTGTCATAGATGTAAGTAGGGTATAATGATGTAAGGTGAATATCTCTTTATGAACTATAGGGTTGGTGTTGTCGTTAAATATTGAATACCGTCTTCCTCGTCCCATGTGAGTGCACACTTTCTGAAATGTGGCGCCCTCCAGTCTAATGAAGTGCATCGATACTTCCGATCTTTAGCATAAGTGGGAACCGAATATTGCCACCACTTAAATGGAGTCATCATTTAGATTTGTCCTCTTTCAATACGCATTACGAAGTTTTTCACGATACGTCATTGTCGTGATATTAATTTGCGCTGATATTTACTCTTAAAAATAAAGGAATATGTGTACAGACAGGGAATTCATTTACAATACAAAGCACCTTTATCCACTCACATTAACTAGAACATCTAGTTTTATTATAACCAAAGTGGAGATTTTAAATATTTTATGTATAAGTTTTGTTTGTTTTGTCTTGGACTGCTGCAAATGCCAATATTTGTCGCCATATTCGCATATGAGGTTACTGCCAACTCCAAGAGTACGCTACTATCTAGGATCTACGGCTTCATCTTGTAAAACCCTGAATAACAGTAAAAACCGGATAAGACCTTGAACCCTAGATAAGGAAGCCGCCGCAGTGTTAGGTAGGATATGCGCCTACACCTAGATAAATAAGCGTCCAAGTCTGTCTGGGTTTACTGTTTAAACCCCAGATAAGGCACACGTACACCCTGGATAAGGAGCCTTTTCTCGGGAAGAGACGTCTTACTTGGGTTTAGGAACTAATAAGAAATGCTAAGCCCTGGCTGCCTTGGCCTGGGTAACGGATCATTCTCTAGGGCGAATAAGGTAAAATGACACATATTCAATTGATTTGGAACTTCTCCCTAACCAGAAAGAAAAGGAAAGAAAAAAAAAAAAAAAAATAAGTATTGCCCTGAGCAACAATAACTCTTTAGATTTTAACGCTCGTCGTTGTCTCCATGCAGACAATGAATCTTTTCCTGGAGCTGGCCAGCGCACAAAAGTGTTGACAAAAAACAACGTGCGCGTGGCCGGACTCGAACCGGCAACCTCCGTATTACTTGTGACGGCGTTCTTACCAATTAAGCTAACAATGCAGGTTGCATCAGACGGTATTTATACTATACATTTTATGTTTTTTACGCTTTTAACTACTAAAAAAAATAAATAAATCACAACAAAAAAATATTAATTTCTTGCCAGGCAGACAATGACAGCAAATTTGAAAAAAAAATAAAACTGTGCGCTTGGCTTTGACTCGAACCGGCCACCTCCGTATTCTAGTGACGGCGCTCTTACAATTAAGCTAACAAGCCAGGTTGATAGAGGGAACGATAAATATTATCTAGTTGTATGGTCCGAGCGGTGTCCATCGCTTTCCTAGAGGATACATCTGACGGTATATTTTACTATCCTTTATATTTGTTTTTAGATTTAACTACTTATTCTCCAGGCAGACTAGGATGACTATTTATTAAATTCACCCCAGGGATTTAATTAAAGTTGTCCTTCAATTGGAAAATTGTACGTTTCTGACAAGTGTGGGGACACGAAATGAAACAGAAACAATACAATATACATTAGCCAAGGGCAAAAGGATCTCTCATTTACTGATGAATTCTTCGTTGTGATTTTGAACCCGCGTCCAAGCAATCGTAACAATGGACAAACTTCACTCTTGTTTGGGTCAAATGTTTACTACATATCGTCGGCCGCGTCACATACTGCGTAATTGCAAAATACGCATTTCGGAAAACATCTTTTTAAGATTTTTAAGTCCCTCCATACTATACTTTGATTAGACATATATTTCCATTAAAGGGCGTGTCCGATCGTCTAGTGAACCCCCTGATTACCCGAAGTAGTATCGATTTTGATATCCGCTGAAGGTCGTATTTTTCTCTTGTCATCCTGAAATTTGAGCCCGCAATCCCATTTCTTCCAAGATATAAACAAAAAAAAAAAAAAAACGCTGTTTTAGTGGTTACCATCATAATAGCACATTATTGGAATAAGGCTTTGCAATATGCCCTATATTGCTTCTAGCCCTCAAAACCGCAAGTTTGTTTTCCCACGATACTGATGGTGCGTATGTGTCAAGTGCCAGGCTCTCATAAGAAGGTAGAGAACACAATTACATAAAGAACAAGCCACATTTAAAATCAGGTGGAAAATCGCCAAATACGTCACTGGTGAGTGTGTCAAACCGACAGAATAGCGTGATCTACCGAACTGAAATAAGTTCGCACAAATACTTGACTAATGTGAAGCGGCGAATAGTTCAAAATGAACGATAGCGATGCATGGGCCTGCGTATAATAGATTTCGCAAATACGGTCACCCTTAAAACGTGTGAGTGCGGAATAAATTTAACGTTTACAAATACAATCATTATTAGTATAATTATTTTGCAAATTAAGCCACTTTGAGGTTTGTGAATTTTGAAGAAAGGTAAAAACAAATTTACTCAAAAAAAAGTAAACATTAAAAAAAACAAAAAATATTATATAAAAAAAATAAAAAAAATAAACATGATATTTACCCACCAAACACCATCCATGTAATGACCATGTCCAACTTTACTTTTGAGCATGAAATGGTTGTGAATACTGAGTTGCATTATCACCATAAGAAAAACGCGAACAAAATAAGCCTCGAAGTCAACAAAAATAGGCCAGCCTTGCCAGATTTATGACGGACCAGAATACCGTGCATTTTCGGACACTTCAGAAAAAATCGGCTGTACGCATGGGGTTGGGGTGGGTGGGGGGGGGGTGTTTTTTTTTTGTTTTTAAGTATCATAGTTATGTTAATTGTTTTTTCGATTTTTTGTTGGTTTGTTTTTTTTGTGTATAAGTTTTTTTTGTTGGTTATTTTTTTTGTTTCGTTTTTTTTTTTCCCCCTCTCCCTTGTCTTTCTTTTTTTCTTCTTCTCCCTCTTTTTTCCTGCTTTTTTTTTTTTCCTTTCTTGTTTTTATTATACACTGTCTCATGTAACCAGGGAACCACAATGTAATCCGTAAATCGTGACCCATGTGGTCGTTTAGGGCCGGCGCATGCGTGAAGGTATATAACGGCCGTCTGCAGCAGGTGCTTGTCATGGGAAAATGTGGAAAATACGATGATAAGACCGAAGATTTTGCGACAATGCCTCTGACGATTGACTAGTTAACGCAATTAAACGATGACAATGACGATGGATGACGACGATATTATATTATTTTTTATAATTATTATCTATTATAATTATTATTATTATTATTATGGTCCCTATATTATTTTTATTATGGGCCTATTATTATTATTTGTTGCGACCCCATTTGGATATGGTTTTTTGTCACACAGCAGCTAGAAAGTTTTATTTTATAGTCTCATGATAGTATCAAAGGAAACTTCTATATACGCAAAATCTAAATTTCCAAGGTCACTTATCATTGAGAGTGGTGTTCCTCCGTGACCAATTATAACAGAAAGCACCCTAAACAGTCTTTTCGAACTGGAATTAGCACCCTAAATAGACTGCTACCCTATAAACAAGTTTCCTATACCTTTAAACCTTTTCCTATATACCTACGTATGCCGTTATTCTAAAGGTTCGCAAATCCGAAAATTTTGTTTCTTTCTACCTGTTTGTTATTCCGACTGCTCGTTTGATCCGAAGTTGTGTTTATCCAACAGGGTTCATTTATCCAAAGGTTTCGTTGATCCGAAATGAAATAAGGTTTCGTTGATCGAAAATGGAATAACTTGAGCTAAATGAATCTTATTTGATTTTCTGAGAACGAACCTTATTCTTTTTCGAATAAACGAACCTCCGGAATAACAACGCCTTCGGATTAAAAAAACCTTCGAAAATGAACCTCGCATAAAACAAACCCCGTAATAACGAATTTCGATAAAGGAACCTTCGAAAGAGCGATTCCTTCGGATAAACTAACCCATTCGGATAAAATCGGGAACCACATTTCCCCGTACCCGTAGGCCTACGGACCTGCACCCGTACCCCTTAAAGTTATGTTTTCAAGGTGTTCAATAATTAGCCATTTCACAATAATTAGCTTGCTTTATTCGATACTCACCCACACACCTCTTAATGCTCCGTACCCCGACCCATCTGACATCACTTTTTTTCTGACACACTTATGAAATTCTGTGACGGAATAATACTAGCAATTTATTGATAGTAGATTTTTTTCTGACCTGAGGGGCAAGCATTTAGACTCACCTTTTTTTTTTTCAGGTATGGATGTGTGCGTCCCCGATTTCCGAACTTGGGAGCAGTGGCGGCACCGGACTCCTTTTTCTGGGGGGGGGGGGGCACACGGGTGGGGCAAGTGAAATCTTGGGGTGTGCAAAAGTGAAATTCTGGTGGGGCAAAATATGAAAACTTTGGAAATTTTTCACCAATTTTGGACCCAAAGCGCTGATTTTTGGCCCCACATCACTGGGGAATTATGCCCGAAATCCTTCCATTTTTTCTTTCGACCAGGGGGGGGGGGCAACTGGGGGGGGGCAAGAAAAAAAATTTTGGGGGGGGGGCAATTGCCCCCCATGCCCCCCCCCCCTGCGCCGCCACTTCCTGGAGCTTGTGAACTTGATTTGTCTCTCCGAAAGTAGTGCTTGGGAACTGAAATTTTGACCATTTGCAGGCTGGAGAGCTGAAAGTTGGCTAAAATTCCAGCTTCTGAGCAAAAATTTCCTTTAAGGGCCTTAAGAACTGAATTATGGGGGTCTTGGGGAATGCTGGAGGATGCTAATGAGCGGGGTTACTGGCCGCACATACGGTTACCCGTACACTCTTAGAAATAAGTGTCAACATGAACCATTTTTTTTTGTCCTGTATTTTTCACCCTAAGCACTAATAAGGTTCTATAAAGAAACTTAAAAGTTCTATGAAGAACCTTCCAAATTTAAATAGGCCTATGAAAGTTCGTTTTGTATGTGTTCACATATATGTTAAAGGTAAGTAACATGAAAGGCGGTGGAAAACCTTTAAAAATATATTTCATGGCCCCCAATTTTTTTCTTTCCTGTTATACCAAGAACCTATATACGGCCGTCCTCAGAAAGGTGCTTTATTACCATCCATTTTAGGGTTCCTAGAGTTTAAGGTTCTACAAAGAACCATTTTCTTGGCTACAGAACCTTTTTGGGTTCTATAAAGAACCCCGTGAAGATTTAAAAGGTTCTGTAGCCAAGAAAATGGTTCTTTGAACCTTAAACTTTTAGGAACCCTAAAACAAACCACCCTTCAGAGGTTCTTGGTAGAACAGAAAGAAATTATTTTCATTTGGCCACAAAAATATTTTAGAACCAAACGCCGAATAACGCTACCTGATAAGTAACATGTTTTTTATTAAAAAGGGGCCGAATCGCCACACTTATCCTCGCTGTTTCGAAAGACAACAACACATAGACGGCCACAAGGTAACCATTTAAATACAGTATGTATTCGGTCTTTAATTTGATGGATTAAAATGTAGTGTTGAATTTAAGAACTGAAACCACATGGCTCAAAACACACATCTGTCCGAAAACTGGCAGTGTCCGAAAATTGGTAGGACTACCCTACTACAAAGCAAACGTATTTGCCCAATTTCTCCAAAAAATCCAAAATGTCGAATATGTCACTATGTGACGCGGCCGACGATATGTCCGTCCTTTAAATAAAGTACAAACATATTAAGTTTGAACAATCGCGTCATAACTGAGAGTTTATTTATAGAGTTATCTGTAAGCATATCTCCAAAACCAAGGGGTTTTGACCGTTCTCGCCATTCATGCAAGCAAAAAAAGGATATATGGCAATGTGCGTCCCAAAGTAGGCACACACATGTTATCACTCTAAAAAACACAAGTATCGTTATTATTTGCTTGCAGTAGCATCATAAGTAACATACGTACCATTTTTTTACCATTTTACACAGTAAAGTATAGGAAGGTGGCAACAACCCCCGTACCTTCCGACTTTGATGGGCCACCCTGACCTACCTGAAGGTGGTAACTCTAATTTGTTTTCGCTAAAAGGACCGCAAAGGATGGACTTAACAAGCCTTAGATCATTAGTCGTTTGCGTTTTTGTGCGACAAAGAATTATCCATGTGGGGGGGGGGGGGGTATTGCTGGTTTTAGTGTTGCCAAATGATCCATAGCACATTTTCCGAAAATATAACATTTCTTCAATTTGCTCGCAAATGCTAGTCTAGGCCATTGGAAGAATAGAAATATATTTTAAACATAAAAATATATACCCAAAAACAGATATCCAAGTATCCAAGACATCCAAGTAATTTTTAGGCTAACTTGAATATCATAGACTCGCACTCATTGATGTCAAAACCAAAGACCGGTCAAAGAAGGCGCATGCCGTGGACATCAACTCCGCCGTGTGTTTTCTTGTGTTAAATACCGCGTCGTCTGCTGAATTTTTGTCGCAGGAGTCATTACTTATAAAATCGTTCTGGTTACCAATAAGCGCTCTTAATAATTTCAGGTGAGTGCCAATGTATATAGAAGCTTTAAAACCACGCAAAATATCAATTTTGAAAAATCTAGAGGGCGCACTATTTTTCAAATGTGCCAGTCTCTTTAACGGTGAGTGAAAAAAACAAACAAACAGCAACTTTGTTCCTGGTCTACCTTTGCCACGTTTATTTTTCTACCGCCAAGAAGTGTTTGAATTGCCGCGTCATGAACACCGTCTATCGCCCATCAAGTTGATACAAACATTGTTAAAATGCTCTTAAAGCTGTACTTCAAGCATCAAAGCAACAGCTTTTCGACAAAATATACCGACAAACCATAACGGACCGTAATGTACCGAAGCACACCCCCCCCCCCCCCCCCCAAAAAAAAAAAAAAAAAAAAAAGCCCCCCCCCCCCCCCCAACCCACCCTTCGCTGGCTACGCCGCGCCTGTGGCGTAGCGTGTGTTTAGTTCGGAACCATGTGACTATGATCATCCTATTAAGCAGTTTAAAGTTGTTTACAACACCTTGGTATTTCATTTTTTTATGATTTTGCTAGAACTCGTACAATTTGACATTTTGTCCACCTTGACAACGGTCCGTAGGGAAAACTAACTTTATTAGATTTAGTCTCTGATCAATACTCTTTGCTTCCAAAGGTGGATGGGAATTGATTTAGTTAGACAATAAATGGGACGAGAGATAACCTCCAAGTTTGATGAATAGTCATAATTGATGATTGGGAAACACCGCTTGGAGCACGGACATGCAAATTGTTTATTCATTCTGTACACTGAACGTTTTAAATGAAGTATGGGACATTTGTTGCCGGATTCTGCTCGAAGAGCATAATATAATATAATATGTTGCACATGTTACTGCAGTGTGCAAATAAGATACAACACAGCATATGTGCGAATTGACTAAAGGGCAAAACTCATCAGTATTTACAAGTGTTTGCCAATATTTGAAGTGTATATTCGATCACTGGGTCTGGTTAATGAAAGTTTACGTGAATTCGTATTTTTGGATATAATTCATACATCAAAATCTTCCAGTGCAACTGTTTCTTGATTAAATTGCATTATCACTGAGCTGAACGCGTAACGTGACTGCTGCGCAGCGCTTTGAAAAACCGGTTGGGCGTAAAACTACTTAAACGTGTTTATTTTGTTATTCTTATTATTATTATAGAATAGTTGATACTCGTGGCTCTTTGTAAGGAATCCGTTTTATGAGAACAATGTATCTTATTATTTGTAAAACGCTTGCAAGTTATAACAATGATTAAGGTGTATATAATCCCAATCGTGGGCCGTAAGCGAAATTGGAGGCGCGGACATTTGTTTTATAGCCGCCATATTGGATTTTTAACTGAAATACAATGATTTTACTAGATTCACTGCTTTTTCAAACCAAAGGACAATTTCGTCTTCAATGTTTAAAAGGGGGATGGCCCGATTTAAGGATGTGAAGTTTTCATCTTAATAGATTGGCCTTCACTCCAAAAACCCATCTGTAAAGTTTCGCGCCGATATTTCAATCCGTTTTGATGCGAGAGCAAAAAAGGGCACATTTTCGCTCATAACTTCCAAACCAAACATCCTTCGGCTCTAAGATTTCACAGGGTAAATGAGAAAAATAGTAGCTTTCTTCAAAATGTTGACCACTTCCGGTAAAATCTGGGGCTTCTGGGGACGAGGCTATTAGCGATCGGGCCATGGACCTTTAAGGCTATATCTCAAAATCAATATTTGCGACTTCCGACTCATTTTGCTTGATCACATCACATATAGATAATTATGAGTATATTTTAGGAGCTGACAAGCGCACAGAAGTGTGGGGCAAACCCGTATGCGCTTGGCCCCTGACTCAAACCGGCAACCTCCGTATTACTAGAACGGCGCTCTTACCAAATGAGTTAACAAGCTTTTTTAAGCAAATGTTATACAATTATCTTTCATATAAGAAATGGTAATGCATGGCTTCGACTTAATTATATTTTCGGTCGATACTGGATAACAGTGGGGGAACCGTATATGACACCAGAAGCTGGGCTTTACAAACTAATTAAGTACTAGACGAAACAATGCAACTTAAAAGGCAGCAGCTTAAAGCAATCTCTAGACATTTTGACGAGCGCCTCAATTTTCAAATTTGAAGTTTTGCAACAGTTTAGTTGGTATTGTTAGGAAACTATACTGCGAACGAGAATGCTAAAAATGCGTGTTTATCACAAAATAAGCGATTTTGATAATTAGGAATTGGGATCCCAGATTGGACTTAACGGCAGAGGGAAATATAGTTATGTCCGTCCATGAATGTGAATAGCTGCCACCTCGAGAAAATAACCTCTACTGGCTTGCATGAAACTAATAGTAAACAACTAATGGATGAGCGTAGACACGTACATGGCGCAATCACGGCTATTTCCATTGGAGGCCGTTTAGCAGCCGTGTATTTAGTATCGGGGATCCCCGAGAATAATTATTCTAGCTACAAAATTCCTTTTTAGACACATATTTGACATTTTCGAGCTTAACCATTACAGGTATAGTTACTAGCCAGTTACAATGCAATCGTGTAAAAAATCTCAAAAGTTTGAAAAAATTGGGGGCGCTCTTTCAAAAAAATGTGCGTAATTTTTTTCAAACAGCGCTACCAGTGACAACATTCAAACAACGTTACAAACTATAGAAATGTAAAATGGAACCTTTATGATCATTTATGTGTCATGAGCCATGGAGGGAGTGGTACTTAGGATTTAATCAAAAACTGCGATGCGCAGTAGCAGTGTCATAATGATTGCAATATTAGGTATATTTTGAGTAAAAAAATAGAACCAAGACTATTAAAAAAAAATGTAAGGATCGTTCAAATGTCACTTTATGTATTAGTTAGTACCTTTAAATTTAAGAAGTGGATTTAAGGTCCGTTTGGCAAAGCAAACTATTTGACCTATTATAAAAACACCTGTGATACATTGATTCAATCTTTTGTCACTCCATTATTCACCTGCTAATGATCACGAAAATTAGAAAGAGCAAATTCTTATATCGCATTTATTTTTTTTTTTATAGAAATTTAATGAATTTGGTCAAATGCCATTTTCTGTCATTTCCGGAAGTATTTCCGAAAACGCACATTTTTGTAATTAGTGGTTTACACATAGTGAATCATTATGTTTAAAAGTTAAAGAAATACAGGGGGTACGCCCTACATAAAATCAAACACTGAAAACAAGACAAAAAAGTTAGAACCTCTGCAAAGGCAACCGTTCTCTGAGTTTCACACACTCTTCAATATTTTTACTTTCTAGTGAGTAAAATTTTGAAGCGTTGGATGTTAAAAAGGAACAACTTCCAGCTGATTAAAACTTTTTACTCAACCTGATAGACTAAAGCTTTTACTCCTCTAAAGTGTAAATTTTCCTAACAGTTGAGTAAAATTTAATCACACGTGAGTAAAATTTAATCAACGTGAGTAACATTTTAATCAACAAAGTGGAGTTAAAATTTTAATCAACCTGCTGATTAAAAGTTTAATCAACCCTGTGATTAAAAGTTTAATCAACCAGGAAGGGTTGTTCCCTTTGACTCACAAGCAGGGTAAATTTAATCATTTACTGTTGAGTAAAAATTTACTAATCTGTTGTGTAAAAATTTAATCATCTATTGAGTAATACTTGTAATCAAACGCAGAGCAAAAACATTTTACTCAACCCGTGTTAGTAAGTTTAATACAGGAGGGTCACTTTTGACAATTTACTTGCAGGCAGTTCCTGTTGAAATAAAAATACCACATGAATGTACATGCACAGACACAGAGCAATTTGCAGATGGAATACTTATTTATTGAACCTTTTTTGGATGCATTGTAGAATGTATAATCATATAGACAAAAGCACAAGTGTATAATGCTTTTGACATCACAAAAACTACCATATCCTAGACCCAAAAGAATGGAAAGTGCAAAATCTATAGAGTGCCAGGGGGAAATGCACATTCCAAGATGGCAGCCAAGTTTAACCTTGATAGACTTTTTTGGTTTTTTTTAGGTTTTTTATCTGGTTTAGTCTGAATTGTGAATGGTTTTTATTTTGCGGTCAACAAATACATTATCTTGTAGTTGCATGGAGTTTTAATTTTAATTTTCATAAAATGGACATTTTATGTTATGGAGGGCGTTTACACTAAAAGCAGATTACGTGCAAACATCACCAAATTGGGACAATTTGGCAAATATCCTGTAAAGAGGACTTATAGATTTATCAAGAAGTTTAAACCTCTATCAAATAACATGCCACCAACTGTGATATTCCAAAGAGTGAGCCCATTGAATGCACAGGTCAAACAAACTTGGTATGGTTTCAACAGGCGAACTCGGAATTTACGCATGATGATAAAATATGTCCTCCGCAAATGTCTTTCTTTAAAAAATGAATTTTAAATTGATGTGGCTAGCTATAGCTTGAGAAATTGGGACCCTGATGAATTTAGCAATTCTTTACAGAAAAAACACACAAGTGGAAATGTGCGTTATTCCGATATTTTATGCTGATGTCAGCAGTGCTATATGCAGTAGATAGCAATGTATGATGACAGTGTCAATTTCTGTAAAGTACTCAAACGTTTTGAAAATCTCTTGAAAATTTGCCCATGGATGTATGTTCAGTAAGATTACAACTTTACAAGTTACTAAAAACATGTTATTTGCAAGATTTGATAATACCCCAACCCTACTGCCTGGCATTGCTAGGGAAGTAATGACGTGGGCCACATACCTAACTTGGCCCTCAAAAAAGCTGGATTTGCCTAAAATAGGCTGCAATTTTTCAGCTAGATACATTGTTGGGGCATTTCGTGATCCACAGCCTCATTCCCCGACTACCTAAAAAAAGTGAGATTTCTTTATTGTCTGAATATCAAAATCAATAATCCATGTGTACCTAATCTACGTGCAAATTGGTCGTACTGTAAGAAATTTGCAATTTGTATTTAAACGGACAGAACTTATCGCACAGTGGCCTATGGGACCGTGGGAAACAAGCATTTGCTCATACCACAACACCGCAAGGTCAGGATCAACTAAAAAGTTGTGAATGACATTTCTAAAACGATTCTAGCGAACAATTAAAAAAACAGGAGGTGATGGAATTACAACATTGCACCTTTAAAGGAGATGTCAACTCAGAGTGTCCATCACTATTAAAATTTTTCAGCCCGAATCATATTATCACCACTTTTTGGACGATCCCGACTTGACAGTTTAATCTTAGAGGAAATGCTGAGTTCTTTCAGTCCAATAGACCACTATGCTGTTATTTTGTTCGGTTAAGGACAGAAAAATAAAAAATTTCGAATTTTTTACAGATCTGACCAATTGCACCTAAGATTAAGTACACGTGGATTACTAAAATTTAATGTTGAAAGTTCAGATGATATAAAAAAAACTCAACTTTTTTAGTGAAGTGGGGGGGGGGGGCAAAGCCGTGGACTATGAATGCCACTTTTTAAATATACAAATTTACAATATAGTCCGTGGCTGGGTGGGAACCCCTTGTGCATGAGATGTGCCCGAAGTTACTCTTCACAGCCATAGACTAGACCATCAGACATACAAAAAAAGTGAGGGTAGACTGTTGCTACCCGCACTTTTTTCGCTAGAGGGCGTTTTAAAAAATGCGCCATAAAGGACCATTTAACACCATATAACGATCGATGTTTAATAGGCACTATATGGTGAAATGGTCCAGTTTTGTAGAGTTTTCCTACATTGTTGAGTCCAAATGATAGGTGGTCACATTCACCACTTAAATTATTCCTTATTGAGGGCACTGTTCTAAATGGCCACCAAATGCAATTTAACACCTCATACTGATGTGAAAATGGGTGAAAATGAACCATGTTTTCAGTGTTTTGCTTATACTGTTGATGTTCAAATGTATAGAGCAGTCACATTGCCACTTAAAATGTATTCCTTCATTGAGGGCGCTTTTCAAAAATGGCCGCACAAATGCGATTTAACACCTGAATAATGTTTTAATAGCATAAAAAGGGGTTAAAACGGCTCAGATTTTCAGTGTTTTCTTATATTTGTTGATGTCATATATATAGCGGTCACATTCCACTACTAATTGTATTCGTTACGGGAGGGCGCGCTTCAAAATGGCTGGCCCGACCAATGCAATATAGTACCTCATAATGATTTTTACAGCAAAATATGGGGTGAAATGACACAGTTTTCCCAGTTTTTCGTGTTTTGCTATAATTTGTGGATTGTCCAAATGTATATTAAGACCGGTCACATTCAACCACTTCTTTTAAAGGTATTCCAATGAAGGAGGCGTCGTAAAATGGCGGCCAAATGCCCAACGGAAGAAAGGAAAAATGGAGGTGGGGAATAGAAAAAACCACAAGGGGGGCCGTTGGGGGGGCGAAGGGGGGGGCTGGGGGGGAACGGGACCCACAGTGTTTCAGTGTTCCCTAATCGTGGATTTTTCTCCATAATTTGTTGAGTTACTTTAGGCAGTGACTAACAAAAATGCGGTTTCATTTTCTCGTTTTCTTGCAGTTAATTTTAGTGTAATAAATTATTTTCTAGTTATGTTTAAGTTTAATGGATTTGATGAATTATTCAGTACTTGATGTTATTGGTGATTTGATATTACAATATAAAGGCGGTTGTTGATAGGGTTGTTACGCTTTCCTGATGGTAGCGTAACAATAATTGACAATCTCTCTTGTGAGCGTCTGTAGGAGGGGAGACGAAAGAGATTGAGAGAGAGAAAGATTGGAGAGAAGATTTCACACAGATTATTGGTGGAAATTTGTGGCCAATATCTGAAAGCTGAAGACAAAACTTCTGCAGCACATTTGGGGATTATCAGGCACAGCTTTGTGGTCATTGTATTGGAAGTATATCTCTACATCAAGCTTGAAAACAGGCTTTATATAAATCTTTGATTCTTACAGCGAGGGATCTCTGAACGAAAACAAAGTCAAGTCAGCTACCAAATGAATTCTCCATAACAATCAATAGGATCACCCTTTCCGTTTGAGATGGACAGGGTTGGGGCATTACAATGAGTAAAGCTAATATATGTTTGAAATGGTCTGGTTTTGTTTTAGAGTTTCCGATTTGTTGAGTAAAGTGTGTATTAGGAGAGTGTCAGAATTACGCAGTTAGAAGTAGCAACTCATCCCCGGTAGCATGACTGACGTTTCGTTCAGAATCCTTACAAATTTGGTCATGTCCGAATCAAAGATTATATCTATATCAAGCCTATCTGCAGCTGAGCAGACTTCCACACATAATCCAAAGCTGTCTGTCTGTGAATGAAAATCCCCCAAATGTGCTGCCCAGAATTTTTGTCTTTAGCTTTCAAGACAGTGGCCACACCGTCAACTCATGCTACCAAATGAATTATCAACACTCAATCAGGATTCACCCTTTCCTGTTGAGATGGACAGGTTCTGGGCATACAATAGTAAGCTAAATATTCGGTTGACAATGGTCTGGGGTTTTGTAGAGTTTCCTATTGTTGAGGTAAAAGCAAAGTGTATAGAATAGGAAGTGTCGAAAATTATCCGCAAGAAGAGTAGTAGCAACTCATCCAGGTAGAATGACTTGACCGTGTTCGTTCAGAATCCTTCACAAATTTGTCATTGTCAGAATCAAAGATTATATATATATCAAGCCTATCGTGCAAGGCTGCGAGCAGGACTTCCCAATAATCAAAGCTGTGTCTGTGAAATCCCATGTGCTGCAGAATTTTTGTCTTTAGCTTTCAAGACAGTGGCCATCATGTCCGCAGGATGTCGTGTGGAAATCTTTCTCTCCTCTATTAGATCTTACAGCACGAATTGCCAATATTATTTATGCTGCCATACGTAAATCGTCACAACATTTCGCTTTACGAGGGGCAGCTTTGCTAAGCGCACAACCTATCAGCACGTGCATTGTAATATCACCAATAACAGCATTGTACTGGAATAAATCCAATCAATTCAAATCCCATTAAACCGAACAAGAAAAAGAAAAATCGATTAATATCATAATAAAAACTGTGTAAGATCATTTCAAAAAAAGCAATTATGTTAGTACTAAATAAAGAGGAACCAAACAAATAAGGGAGGAAAAAGAAAAAAATCAACAAATAGGGAAACACTCAAAAACTGGCCATTTCACCCCTTTGGATGTTTAAAACATAGTTATAGTGTTATTTTAATCGCAAAAGTGTCCCCATAAGAATACATTAAGTGGTGATGTGATCCCCTCTATACATTTGAACATCCACAAATATACAAAACACTCGAAAAACTCGTTGCCATTACCCATGGTTTGGCTAGGGCTAGTTTAGTAAAAACCATTTATGAGTTGGCTAAATTGATTGGCAGCCAATTTTGAAAAGCGGCCCCCCTCCATTACGAATACATTTTTTTTTTAAATAGTGAATGTGACACTATACACATATGACATCACAACCGATATAGGAAAACACTGAAAAGCTGAGCCATTTACCTCTATTTATGGCTATTTTAAAACCGTCATTCTAAGGTGTGTTTGTTTTTGTTTAAATAGCATTTGGGGCAATTTTGAAAAGCGGCCCTCATGAGGATACCTTTTAGTGGGGTGTGTGAACGTGACTGCTCGCTACATTTGCCATCAACAATATAGCAAAACACTGAAAACCTGGGCAATTTCACCCCATATTTGCCTCAGTAAATTCACATATGAGGGTTGAAATTGCATTTGGCGGCCATTTCTGAAGCGCCCTCAATAAGGAATAATTTAAGTGGTTAATGTGACCGCTCTATACATTTGACACTAACAAATGTAGGGAAAACTCTACAAATCTGGACCATTTCACCCCATATAGTGGCTATTAAAACATTTGTTATATGGTGTTTAAATGGCATTTGGGCGGCCATTTTGAAAACGCCAATCTAGCGGACGGAAAAAAAGTTGCCGGGTTAGCAAAGTCTACCCTCGCTTTTTTTATGTCTGATGGTCTAGTCCAAGGCTTGTGAAGAGAACTAGGGCACTTCTCATGACACGGGGGACCCACCCAGCCAAGATACTATTATGTTTGTCAGAGCACTTTTGAAATAGCAATATGTTTGTGCAACACTGTTAATGCATGACCAAAAGGTTTTTTTTGTATATTTTAAAAGGTAATTATTCCAAAACTATTAAAATACACTTTTCTAACTACCGTACTAAATAGTGTCCCAAACTACAAAACTACATCAGCTAAAACGGCCCGGGAGAGTCAATAGAAGCAACACCTAGGTGTATCCTGATGTTACGAGAGCCAATTAGAGTACGGTAATTTGTGTTTTCAATGACTGTGGACATTTTCCCGTAGAGGATTATAACTTGCGGAAAAGCAACTGATTTTCAACGTCTTCTGCCAGGAACCGGTCTAAAGTCATCACAAGCAATGACCTCGGAATGTATGCCTCTACTTACTTCCCGGTGTGCAAATTTTGACCTGAACAACACTGCTAAATTTGGAGGGCCCAACGTAAGGTTCGACATCATGAAACCCTGTGGACTCCTGGTAGGTGGTTACATTTTGGATACAAGATGGCGACGGTAAATTGTGTTTAACGTGCTGGATTGTCTCAAGTGCAATAGAAAGCAATGGGTTTTTTTCAAGCTTCTGCTGGGAACGCGGGCGAAAGTCAAATAAGAAGCAATCAATGGGGAGTTTTTGCGGGAAGACGGCCGAGAGAATCTTCGCAGGTAAAATAAATATTCTCTTGACGTTTGAGAGTCAATTAGGATCAATAGTCCTGAGCAACTTGATTGCTTTTCAATGACCCTGCGTACGGACAGGGCTAAAATACTGCAAGGCGACCTTGTATTTGCACATGCTAACGTATATCCTCGTCGAATGTTTGTGATCAGCACCAGACTCAAAAAAATACAACAGATCACCACCTTAATTCAGCTCCAACAGAATTGTCACAGAATTTGCCAATTGTAGTGGACATCTCAAACCAGTGCACACATTTGTGAAATGGAAAGAACCTCTTGCTGGCAAAAACACTGGAGTCCAGTTCAGCTTGAAATAAGGGATTTCAATCCAGGAGCAATTTTGGTGTTTTTAACATTTTATTGTCCCCTTCTAATACATAATTCACGTTTTTTGTTTCAGAACCATGGGCATTTTGCCTTTTACAGGGGTAACTTTGCCCCTTGCCCCTGTTATTTCAAGCCTTGCAGCCAGTTGATTTGTGCTACAAGCGCTTCTAGTTTCTCCCCTTCCAAACAATCGAGCCCTGTCCTGGCTCGGAAGACAGTGGAGCAGTTGTCAGTTTCCAAATGCGTATACAGTTTCGCTCAAACGCATTAGTTTCCTGAAATGACAAACAAAAATAGTACCGGATGTTGAGAAAATTTTGTTTTTTCGTTAAGTTTGTAACCTTACGTATACAAATGCTCAATGGCTACAACACTATGTACCAATGACATGAAGTAGAGTCATTTAACAGGTTGGGCCATACAATCTAATAATATTGACAGTTTTCATGACCAGTGGGTGGCGCCAGGCATTTTTTCTTGGTGAGGAAAAACGAGGGACAAAGTTAAATGTTTTTTTTGGAAAAAGTTAAATTTTTAATTTATTGATTTTGTTCAACAATTTGAAAGATTTTACACAATTTGGCCCACAAAAATCGTGATTTTTGTCAAAATGGTGGTGATTTTTTGTGGCCCGAATCGTTGACTTTGCCTATATTTGGTGATTATTTCTCTAAAATCGCGATTTTTGGCCAATATCTGCCCTTTTCCCTTTCCATCGGGGGAGGGGGAACAAACTCGGGGAGAACGAAAAAATTGGGGAGGGGATTCCCCCATGGCCACCGCCCTGGCAACCCACCACTGTTGGACAACAGAGTTGAAGATGGGTGACCCAATCGACGGCATCATGTTCCCACTTCACCTCAGCTAAATAATTTTAAAATTTCACATCACAAGAAACTACGGGTAATTATTTGTTTTTCATAATCTTGAATTTTATAACCTGAAATTTATTCTGTTTTAGATGATATGGAAAATAAAACTATTTATTACGACCAGTAGTATATCACGTCGCAAAGTCATGCCGAATTGTAATTCATTTGGATTGTTTGTTATTATTGTGTATGCCCCAGAGCTTCCCATGCATTTTTTGTTTTAAAACATCTTGCTTTGGGTATGCCTGTACAAATTCATGCACAACTGGTGAAATCAGGCAAATTGCTGTCTTTGGCAGGCAATAGTGGATGAGTCCATGCCTACATACATGTGCAAAAAAATGAAGTTGGCATAAAATAACAAGAACCATACATACCTTCATACACTTTCGGTCCATTCCCCTGTCAAATTCTTCACTCCTACATCCCTCTTCCAGTGAGGTTGCCCTGTGATTTCTGCATACTTCAGCACACTAATCATGGTAACGTACTTCACTGCTAGTGCTAGTACATCAAATTAGCTTTATCTGGAGAGCACCTCAGTCTTCCACCTGTATACATTGATTGACAATATATGAATACACAGTGAGCTACAGGAAAGTGTTTTACTCAACCAAAAAGTTTTTGGAATCCCACCACTAAACAAACTATCGGGGATATGTGTAGTCAGATTCAATATCAGACTGCACCCGAAATGTGACCCGTTCCCTATTAAATGTTGATAAAAAATTAATCATAATTTTTGGATTGTGTAACAAACCGTTTGAAATGGTAAAGATGTTTGTCTGTGTCTTTTTTTGTAGAATTTCTGAGGCTTTTTGGAAAACAACTTCTAGTAAATTTCAAGACTAGATTTTGCGTTTGAAAACATTACAGTTTATCTTCGAAATTCATCTATAATGAACTTTTGATTTTTTCCCCCTATGCCTAGGCTTAGTTGCTGAACCCCCTGTTGGCATGAACACTAACTTCCCCCTCCTCCAGTATGATGCTTTCCACCACCCCCCCCCCCCCCCACACCCCATACCCCCGTACTGATGCCTGTATAATTATATGGCTGTGGTCATCAAGGTGCAAATTTGACTGATATCATCACAGAATCGATCCTCGCAGTGATTCTCGAGAAAATGCCATGTAAATTGATTTTCCGCACCTGAGATATTTGCATTGGCAACCCTAAATATACGAGCAAACGAGATACGTTTTTTCGTTTAGGACCGCTCTCGTTGACACGCTTTCGTTTACGAGTAGAGTTTCCTTTTACTAACAGACCTAACCTCGACGAATTGCATCCCGACGAGCATTTATGTTCACTCACAACGGTCCGGATAAATTCGTATTCTGCCGCATCTTTCAACATGTCATAAGGCTGCCTAATTCATAGGGTGTTGGCCAATAATTCTTTCCCAATGTCCTGTGTGCACATGACATGTATGCATGTATAGCACGATAGAGCGGACATAAAACGCCCAGTTTGCAATGCAAAGATGGCGAGTTTGCAAATTTGCAACGCTATGCCGGCAAGTTTGCAAGTTTGTAACACGATGACGGTGAGTTTTGCAAGTTTGTGAAAAAACTGCCGTCATCACATTACGAACATGCCAACTCTCCCGCTGTGTTCGTGTTGCAAACTTTCAGTCATCGCGTTACAAAGTTGCAAACTTTCCCCGTCAAAATTTAACGAACTGCAACTCTTGCCGTCATCGCGTTACTAACTTGCGAATCTCCCCATCTTACCGTTGCAATCTTTCCGTATCACGTTACGCACTTGCAATCTCTCGCCGTCTTTGCGTTGCAAACTTGCCGTCATCGCGTTACGACTTGCAAACTCTCGCCGTCTTCGTGGTTGCAACTTGCAAACTCGCCGTCATCACATTACGAACCTGCAAACTCACGCCGTCTTCGCTGTTACGAACTTGAAACTCTCGCGTCATCGCATTACAAGCTTGCGCAACTCTCGCTCTTCGCATTGAAAAATTGCAACTCTCCGTATCGCGTTAGTAACTTGCAAAATCCTCAGCCGTCTTCGTGTGTGCAACTTGCAAACTCAAACTCCGCCCCGTCCAGACGTTAACGAACTTGCAACTCTCCAAAACACCGTCATCGTGTTACGATCTTGCAATCTCTCGCCGTCATCGCGTTACAAACCTCAAACTCACGGTCATTGCGTTACAAACTTCCAAACTCGCCGTCTTCGCCTTGCACACTCGACGCCCTCTGTGTGGATGAATTTAGTATCCTACCACACACTTAATTCGCACCTTTAACATGCGGTTATTCCGTTAACGTTGCCGAATTTCGTAGCCTGTGGCAGAATACTAAATTCGTTCCCCACACACACTACTGCCATTACTCCATCAAAACGTTCTTCTCTGGCTATCCCAGATATCCCACTACACGATTCTAATCTGTGTATACACTGAATTCGATGTCAATGAAATTCCCATGCATTGATTGAGCGTGGTGATGGAACAAACATTTGTCCCTCATTTTCTCTAAAATGATGAAAGCCTGCAATAAGTACTCACAATATCCTCACCCCGCTATATCCATGTTCTATTGTAAGGAGACCACATGCAAGGAATTTTTAGCGTCAGAGTATAAGAATTGCAAAATCTTCATGAAAATTTAAAATTTCGTGTACACTCACTTGCATTGACACCAGTGTGTGTGATGACTGTTGCCCGGACTGTTGGGACTACGCCTCAGGCGGTGAATGTTCTTATCCTTGAATTTGACATACCTGAACATTCTTCAACTTCACGCTTCAACTTCAAGTGGTTTGACCCATACATAAAAAGAATTCATTCTTATACGCTTAAAAAACCGTTGCTAACTTTTCTAAACCCCAGTGTGAGCAAATCGTTCGGACCTACGGTGTTCCCCATTTTTTAAATGTACTTGCAGACCTCGATGACTCGTGACTCATTTTAATCCCCGGGGGGCAAAATTTTAGAGTCGATCGAGGTCAAAAGAGTTCAAAGATTAAAAAGTTGAGTAAAGTTGGCTCTTGATCACGGCCGATTCAAATTTTTAACTCCCAAAGAGTAAATTAATTGTCTCAACTTTGTAAATCACTTTTTTTTACCCAAAAACCCTCCTTTTTTTTTACTCCCCAAATTACAGTGCAGCAGACCCCTTCACTTACGATCAATGGGTATCAATCTTTTCAACACCACCGGTATAACAGACGTGTGATCCTCCTGGATACTGTCGGTCAACGTGAAGAGTCAGGATAAAGCTTTGCGCCACACCCTGTTTCCAGGATCATGAAAATTTAAAACGTGTTGATCTTGTGGTATGTACAAATCCATGGTATGTCAAGCATCCAGATCAGCCTCACCAACACTGTAAGATAGCGCCAACTTGGCATACACCCTCGGGATGCCAGAGATAATGAACCATGCAGGAGTATGCTCTAATGCATTCAACCACGGCAAGGGCAGCAGTGCGACAAATACAGCTAAATATGTACATTCAGAAGTTGCAGCTAGGGAACATCGAAAACGACCTGCATCAAGATGCAACTATGGCTTTACTACTAGCCAATTCGAGAAAATTTAGTCGCGTGCTCCGCAAGCACGAAGAATGATGATAATATCTACTGTGTGATTAAATGGTTTCCAACTTTTTTAAGTACTAGTATGTCCAAAGACCCCGACTCACGCCTCGCGGGACTGGAGCCACGCCTGCTCGATCAATTACTCATATACTCATCATAACTTATGCCCCAAGAAATCAAGGTATCTTAGAATGGCTAGATATTATATTGTAAGTTGTAACGAATGCAACTTCTTTCATTAATAAGCGTCATTGGGTAGTCATTAAGCGGGCCAAATTTGGCATGGAAATGTCGCAAGGAAAGTGTTTTCAGTGGGGAGATCCAAGGTGGGCACACTTTAATGGCACCTAAGTACAAGAGTGGCAAAAGACCTAAATGTACTTAATCATTGCATGCTTATTGTTAAAGGATAACAACGAATAATATTAACACTAATCTCCATACAATTGCGCTATTTAAAATTCGCGCTATTGTATATAACTGTTAGCTCCATACGAATCATGGAGAGGACACCAAACTGGCATTGACGCATCAGTTTTGCGTAGGATTAATTTAAGCCAGCCAAGCATTTCGTAAGATGGAGGAACCAAAGAACAATTGACATCCAACACATAAATCAGTTAATAGGCGAAGTATGTTGAAATAACCGCGACTCGCATCATAACCTGGAACAGTCGCGGCCATCCTTACGTTGGCTTCATTCATCAGACATCCAAACAAGATCATGCCCATGTTCCTGCGAGTATGTGAAATACCTGCGTACCCACGACTCCATCAGAACCTGCAACATTCCGGCCATCCAGACGTCGCATCATCTCAGCAGCATCCAACCGGACGCATCCCACCGGACGCTGCGAGTGTGCGCGCCCCACAAGCACAACAAAGGTGCTAAAAATCCTTGTCAGTATGCTTTCGAAGGCAAAATCCAGATTTCAACAGACACAGGATTTCAACCCATATTTCAAGCAAGAGACATTGTTCCTCTATATATTCAAATGACTAAGTACAACAATTATTTTTGGCCTAACGATTAGACATGGGCCTATCACAAATATATGCTTTTAATTAGCTGAAGAAGGACCCCCTCTTGGAACAAATGTTGGGCCAATAACACGTAAATAAAACCTATATTCAATTTATATGGGCCCTTAATCCGGAAAGATGAAAACAAAATCAATTTGTGTAAACTTGTTGCCAAAATGTTTTACATTTTGAAGCTGATAGTGGTGACCGACAGACGCGAAGCCCATACAGCGGACAAGGACATGCAAGATTCCATTTGATGCTGAGGCCTGAAAGGTGAGCACTGATTGGACAAAAGGCGCATTGAAGATGCTATTTAGCATAACACCCTCGGCGGATCAAGGAGTTTAAAGAGCAACACCAAGGAAGCACACCAAGGACGCGAAGTTCTTCTTTCCGACAGGCGCTAAACTAGTTTTTCTTACGATGAACTGCGGAAAACCTTATTATGCGGGTACCGCCGGCACGTTTGTGTCATACACACCATAGGCAAATGACATTAAAATGAAAGACATCTATGTGAAGGTGATGACGCACGGTGCCGTCCGTATCCCATAACACGTAATACATATCCCATATACCTAAGCGGAATTAACAAATAGCGCATTGTCCAGACAAAATTTTTAACTTAGATTTATGTTAGTTAGTATCCGTTTTTCCATGAAAACACTCGATATGTGTTCAATAATGATTTTTATAGCGTATATTGTAATATAAGTTAATCTGAGTACGGTTCTCCTTTATGATATAAGATCGAAAGTACTTATAGTCCGATGGGAGATGCCCTTCTATGCTGTTGGTTTGTAGTCTCCATCGGGGGGCTAGGGAAAACCACGTGTCAATTCATAATTAATTATCAAATCATATACGTCTGTTACCCCAAATAAAACTGGCACATTTTCTTGAAAAGAATAAATGTCACTTCAATTTCCATTTTCCCAATATCAGTGACTAGTGGTTACACATAGCCTTCAGCAACAATGGGAGTTAAGATATTCAATCACCGCCGCGGTATGGGCGGTGTAGAAAACCACACTTCAAATCAATTCCCTTTTCCTCTGGGAGTGCAGGAACCATTTTATATTGTCTGCCAGCTGAAGAGATTTCAACTGTTACGCTCTCCAATTAGACTGAGTAACTTTTCAGGACAAAATACATAAAACCTCATTCACAAATAAGTAAACATTGAGCTTCTATATGCGTGTCAATTAACTTGGCCATGTTTTTTCAAATCATTTCTTCGAAAAGGAAGAAACATGAACAAACATCATTAGAGAATGTTGTTGGGCAAGCTTTGACTAACAACTTTGTGTGCAGACCAAAATCCGTAACTAATTGCTAACTTCATTCTATTCAATTACTGCGTTTTTCATTCATGAAGAAAATTTAGTGTCATCGACCTATATTATAATGTCCACTGGGTAGTTTATTGTGAGATAGGACGGTTATTTGTCACTCAACCCCCGATCGTGGAGGTGGTAACACCTGGCTATAACAATGGCCCTACATACCCAGGCTCTTTTAATATCTTTTTTGGGGGGGGGGGGGGCTTCATGGTTTGCTGACTTCTATCCATCTCCTTGGTCTTTGATATTGGAAAAAGAAATTGAGGTGACATTTTATATTTTTAAAAACACAAAAAAACACCATAAAATTAAAAAAAAAAAAAAAAATATGTGATTTATATTTATTATGATTTACACTGGTTTTCCCTTATCCCCGAGATGGGGCCTACAGAATTTGTTATACAGTTGGTTATTTGGTCCACGTCCCATTGTCTATTAGTCAGGGTAATAATATCTTTTTTTTTGGGGGGGGGGGACTATTTTTCAAATGAATATCGGGGCTTGTGTTATTAGAGGACTCGTAAATGAAATTTACTTCGAAAAACGAAATTTGTTTTTAAATCAGAAGGCCTGTGAATGGTTACAAACTGTTTGAGTTGACATGTTTTCTGTAACTGAAACGCGTGTCCCAGCATTATAGCCCGTGTTCACCCTTGCCATACCTAAGGTAATAAATGAGATCCTATTTATATACAGTTTTGGGAAGGTTTTAAGATGTTTTTCTATAGTTTGAAGGGTTGCTTACTTAGAATCTTCCTGGCCAACCTCTGGGAAATGTGGGGAACTTTGTAAATAAGGGGAGTAAAAAATAAGTACATGGGTAAATTTGGGAAATCACGGTCAAAATGTGGTTTCAATCTGCACCAATCCAATATATCCTGTCTCATTATAAGGATTAAAAAGTCATAGTTTGTCTAGGGTCTGACCCTTAGTTAAACAGGTACCGCCCTGTTAAGGTTCAAGGTCATCATGGGGGTAAACCCTAACCAAGTCCTCCGACTTTGTTGAAACTGGTGTCAAAGTGCTCGTCTTAACTTCGATTTGATTTTTTTTGCACATTAAATGTGTAACATTGCAGTGTACATTTTACTTTTTGTAACAGGTTAAAGGCCTTTCCAGAACAAATGTTAACCTTTGTGGGGGGGGGGGGGGGGCTTCTTAATTTGACCTGTAAATTGTGGTCATTCATGAGGCGAGCTCCTTGTATAACTTGGTTAGCAAATGAAAGAATGCTTAATCGCTATCCATCGACAACCACGATGAACCTTGACGTTTGGTTTTTTTCAGCCTTGTTAGACGTATGTTATATACCAAAAAAAATGCGATTAGTTACAAGCGGTTAGCAGTATTAAATTACATCTTGAAGTCCTAGTAATGTTTATGTTTTTCAAGAATGTTGTTCGTTTATTTACGAGTTAAAGGCGATAAATGCACTACTTTACATCGGTTCAGTCGTGAATTTCACAAAGAAGTTCTCACATGTTTAAATTTTGATTTGCTAATTACTTCTTGAACGGTCTAATCTGATCAGGCAGAACAGCGGAATTTGAAATGCTTGTACAGAGTATCCACTCTTATTGTTAAACAATAGATATCAACTTATGGCTATAAATTTCTTATTGCCGTTAAGTCATTATTAAATTTATGATGACATTTTTCAATCTGCCTTTTCCGAGTGAGTGAGTAGTCTTGGTTAGTTGTTCATTCTAGATGAATTGATTAAAAAAGGCATTGCTTAAAATCCAAAAATTTTGGTTCTCTGCATCCTCACAAGAGAATGGCCTCTACTATTAGTGTAACGGAAAAACAAGAAAAGAAGCAACATTTCAAAATTCCGCTACATTTTGACAGGTGGGTGAGGAATCATCTACCAGCTTTAGTGATTGCAAGTTAAGGAATTAAATAATTGCGATAATTTTATTTAAAACAAAATAAATAAGGTTGATTTTATGTAAAGTGTATCTATACAAAGAAATAGTGGGGTGGCACATTTAACTCTAAGCGTGCACCGGACATCCCCAAAAGTTAGACAAAATACAATTCTGTTTTAAAAAGAAATATTGTAAATGAAACATTATGTTTTATGAATTGCGGACCCAGAGAATTATACTTAAGGACAATATACTAACACTTCTAGACACTATCAGTGATCCACTCGAAAGAGTTATATATTTCAATTTTGCAGGAATAGCTTAAAAGTGAAGGGAAAGTCTATATCCGTAACGTTTTTTTAACTGCATTTAAATGCACTTTTGAAAAAAAATCAAGGAGCGGACCCCTGCCTTGTTTTAGGGGGAAATTGCCCCTAGATCTAACAAGAAAAAATAACACTGGCACCCTTTTGCTGTGATCGTCAGATTTTCCGATAGGGATATAGACTACAAAACTGGCAAAAACTGAACAAGACCGAGAATGTCTCGGAAGCTGCGAATGAACCAATAGCATGTACTAATTTGAGGTTCAGAGAGTTCAAATTTGGTTTTGAGTATGAAAGAAAGCAAATAAACCTAGTTATGTCCCTGTACATCTATGGTTGCTGTGTTAAATTCTCATATTATAAGGTAAGTACAATGGCATCTCTCTAACAATTATAATAAAGCAGCCATATCAAAGTTAAGGCTATCTAGTCATGATCACCAGGACTAATAATGTCCTTTGAACATTTTACATGGTTCTAACTCTTGTATGTTTTTTCACAAACTTTTTGGTTTCCATCCCTACCGACGTGTAATTTTCATCATGTCAATTGTCAGATGATGATGACATGAATATTAAAAGATTCCCACATGGCATTGGTATATTCAAGAACAGCATCATGATACCACAAACAAGATGTACAATAGTACTTTCAAACACACAAACAGTTTAGCAGCAGATCGAAAACTGGAGAAAATACACGCCTTTTTTGTCCTATTATGCTGTTCAATGTGTCGATTCTGCACCAAAATTGCAAAACTGTCTTTGGCATGTAATTCCCCAGGAGATGATTCTGACTAGCCCATGACCATCCATTACCAGATTGTTTGGGGGGGGATGAAGAAATCGTACTGAACACAAACTTGCGCGACCCCCTTTTCCCATTTTAACTACAAAGTGATTGATCTGTGGCACTTGAAGTTACTGTTTTCTTCTACAATAATCCAAATCACTCATAAAAGTGAATTGAATAAACCAAACAACAACATACAACAACTACTTCATCATTTGTCACCACGTTCATCCCGACGTTCATCTACGTACAATTTCACACCCGAACGATTTCATCATCTGAAATTTCGCGCTAAACAATTTATCAGAATAACCTATAGTACGTATGGCCATTTTGTGACCGCGGGTCACTGTGACCTAACCTATGTGACCCACCCCAACCGGGAACTTAATGTCTCGATTGGGTACTATTCCGATTAGTTCGATTGTCGTGGGCGATATGTTTAAAGTTAGTCTCGATTTCACAACAGTCTTCTGTAGTATCATTAAACGCTAAATTAATATCGTCGTCGTATTGAACATGTTGAAGTGCATATAAGAACACTATATGCTGACTACAACTTTTCGCGCGTAAATAATCATCATCATTATGCGAGTGGAAGTCACGCCACCTGTACCGTGAGTGAGTCTTTTCCCCAGTCATTGGTCTGTTGTTGTGTGAGTATTGATGTCTTTTATCCACTTTTCTTCCGATAAATTAAAAGATCGTCCCTTGTGTTTGTTTTTAAGCGCTTTACCTTTAGATCAACAAGAAGGGAATTATTATACAGGTGAGTCAAAATTCGCAGCCTCTCTTGCGCCCTGCCTTTGATTTGATCGCACTGCAATTTCGTTTCCAAAGAGGCACGGGGGACAAGGCTATGATGTTTTTTCGAGCTACACTTGGCTACACGATTAATTGTTTGTCATGGCTAAAATAGTTTTGTTTTGTTGTTGTTTGTTAAATTTTAGTCAAAAATCCGCTTATTAAATGGCAAATGTCCACACTGTACTGCCGCTGTACTATAGACTAGACAGGTCTGTGCATCTCATCTGTTCCTTGTGTGCGATTTTGGCCAGATAATATGGCCCTGGACCATATTGGAATCTGGTCCTGGAGCATAAATATTATCTGGGGAAAATTCTAAGTCAAACATGCTCCAGGGGCAATTTTTCTGTCTGCTCCTGAGCATGTGCATGAAATATGCTCCATGGCATCATATATGCTATATGCTCATGGAGCAAATAATCTTGAAAAATAGTCTAAGTCAAATACTTACTGCTCGCATAGCATATTTGCCATATGCTCCTGTGGCATGTGCATTCAATGTCAATGCTCCAGGACCATAATGGTCCAGGACCATATTATTGGGCCAAAATTGCACAAAAGCGGTCTGTTATGCCCTTGCGTTTATCTGTTACGCGTGTGTTTACACCACCGGGGAAGGGGGGCTGGCTCTCATAAAAAAAGTGACGTACCTCCTACCGACCATTCATGATATCAAAGGCTATGGGTACAGAGTTTCTTGCACGGGTCAGTGACCCCGTTCATAAGCATTCCCAGCCATTTCAGCTCATTTCAGCTCATTGAGGCCCCCCCAACGTGTGTTCAAAGATGGATGACACGGCCGACTCGTTATCTGAAGTTGTGGGTTCGAGTCCCGCTGAGGCCAATAACTGTTGTGCACTTGGGCAAGGCACTTTACCTCACTTGCCTCTCTCTACCCAGGAGTGAAATGGGGAGCTGTCATGGGAATTTACAATCCAAGTGCTGATAGGAGCTGCACCACGGTTGCGCCCTAGTTGAAGGGAAATGATTCTGATGATTCTCTATGATAGCGTAATAATATTGTAAACGCCATGAATGGCTTCGGCGCCATGGCGTACCTAACTACCTAAAATACCGGTATTATTATTATTATTATTATTAACATAATTTGATTATTGAAAAAACAATAAAATACAAAGGCCTCAATTGAAGCATATCAGGAAGCTTTATGGTAATGCACTTGTTTCATTTACTGAACTTATTCATAGCATGGTAAGCTTTTTTTAATTCCTGAATTTCCTATAGTAGCACCTTATTTCATTCTTTTTTGAAAGAATGATTTTAAATGAAGGGCAAAATTGGCAACAGCTTCCGCTGGACCCGAGTAAAACTTTTCCAATTAACACCTCGGAACCCCATTAAAGCGTGTCCAATTAGTTAAAATTGATCTCAAGTATTTAATGTTTTATTCATTAGAAATTATGCTTATGAACCCCGTTGAACTAAATAGATACTAGTTAAGCCCGAATGAATAGTTTTTAACACATCTGGGCCAAGTGTAAAAAAGTTAATGTCTAATCATAAGCTTAACTCATATGCGTGTAAAATAGGGGTTATCAAAGTTTACCCATCTGCGTAAAAATGTGGTTGTGTTTACGATGGCTAACTTTTGATTGTATACCGCTAACCCTATTGCACAGCTACAAAACACTCTCCCGTTTAGCTTACAAAAAACGGGCTAATCGAATTTAATGTCTCACTTGGGGTGGGTCACATAGGTATGTCACGTGACCCGGATCCAAATGGCCCATACGCCTATAGTATGCCTACGCCGCTCGCGCAAAATCCACAGCTTCTATGAGATTTTGACCCGGAATTAGGCGCCGAAGCACATCATTGTTGTCTTCCCTGGTTTGCATTGCCTGATCGCAGTATCGATTTTTGATATCAGAATAAATGGCCCATTTTGCCTTCATTGTCGTCCTGAAATTTGAAGCCCTCAAATCCATTTTCATTCCCAAGATTAAACAACAAAACCGACGAATTAGTGGTTACCCACCGAATATTACGCTTGCAGTATTGTATAGGGTTTTTCAATGTGCATTATTGCGCGTACCATGAACCCGCAAGTTTAATTGAAAACGTGTTAATTAGACCTGTTGTCCCAGTTACCCTATTCCACATTGGAGGTAAGTGGATACATTCGTGGATATTTAATCACTAATATAGAACTGAAGCAAAATCCCTTTGGTATGCCCTTTCGTGAAGATCAAAAAAAGCTTCCGATGTAACTGCTTTAAAAATACCGTTTTGGCTTTTGGGTTGAACACAATGCTTGTTTTGGGGCTGTTTTGTTTGGATATACCGCTATGTCATAAAAATTCTTAGAGATCGCCCCCCGAGCAAGTGATTGAGTTGTTTGAGGAATGAAACCATCTATCTGATTTAAATTTGGTAAGATTGCAAAATATCTATCTACCTATTGAGTCTTTTTTCCTTGATTCTCTCAATTACAGACATTTGTCTACTTGACAACATGTGCAGTAGGGAAAACGAATGTATTAGATTCTTCTGTCTAGCCAATGTTTTTTACCTCTGATGTTAGGGTGAATTACGCATTCAAAATGGTACAAAAAGAAAATGTCGTTTTTCAGCATGACATGCTAGAGGAACATTTGTAGGCACACTAAGCTTAAGAAGAGAAAACAACTTTCATCCCATTGGCTCTACGCATTCCAATATCAATTATGCAAAATGCAAAAAGCCGTACTGTTTTCTAAACGGATTCCGAATAGCATTCCGATAAGCGACTTTATGCTCCCTAAAGATTCGATGTTCCCTGCTCCCTGTCCATTTATAAGAAGTTGGAATTGCTGCGCTTTAAAACTCTCATTAAATCGGCATTGAAGAGAAAATGGGACTTCGATACCGCTTGATTAATGAACCCTGCTAAAGGACATAGCATCGTTATTGAACTTACATGCAGTTCTGATCTCGTGTGTATGTGTGCATGTCAACCAAGAGCGGCAGGATAAACCATTCACCAGAATTGTTCTCTGTTCTCTATATTACAGAAGCACGGCGTGTTATAATCGATAGATTGTTTTTTTTGTTTTAAATAACATAATTAGCCCGCATTTAAGGCGGGCGCCAAGGTTCATAAAAAGGGGCTGCATATATTTTTTTTCGCGGAAATAAAGAACGTCTAAAGCCTTAGAACATTAAAGCCTGAATGGGGCCTTCCTTTCGAATTTAATAAATAGTTTTAGAAAAACTGTATTTGGTTTTGTACCATTAAATGCGTGAAAAGGCCTGGAATTATGTTTGCATGTGGTGACCAACTTTGCCGTCATGAAATTGTGACGTGGAAAACGAAAAAGCCACAGGTCAACCCCCACGCTTTTGCATGAAGCATGAAAATCAGCAACTGTTAGGTTACGGACACCTTCTACCAATTGACAAAAATATTTGTTTTCGGAACGTACTTCATCGCCTTCGATACTCACGTAGCGATCCGTGGCCGGCTTTGTGGGTTAAGGTGCATGGATCCATACTTTATTGGCATTCGTTGAAAGACGCAAGCCTTTTGCACATGAAAAAAAGAATGTTCTAGATTCGGCCAACATCTGCGTCGATGTCTAAACTCCAACCATTAAGCGACAGTCAGACGAGCCAAAGATTTTTGATAAGACCAACCGAAGTTTCGGTTTGCTCTTTTCATTTTGTCCTGTTTCCCTGTACAAATGAACGATAGGAAATACTCTTTCCAGTGAAATATGCGGCTATTTCATAGTTATTTTATTTAAATCATAATGTCCATTGGAAGTAAGAGGCCATGACTTGTTTTCTATATATAGGTCACTTATTGTATTTCATATGAATATTTTTCTCAGTACCCCTTCTCAAATGACTTCATAAATCAAACATACAAATAGAGCACACTTAGCTGGAAACATATAGCCATTTCACAATAATTATTGCACACTGTGCATGAATCAAACACATCTTCAAGATTAAGGAAATGAACTTCTTTCTTGAGGCAAATTGAAAATACAAAAAGTCACGATCACTGTCATCAAACTACTGTTTGGACGTTCCAACTAATAATTCCTACGGACACAATGCAACTTAAAGCAGCAGCTTAAACAAACAGCGCTAAGTTTGCAACATTCAAACACGTACAAAATATAGAGAATGTAATGGAAACCTTTATGATTCATTTATTTTTCATGATCCAATGAGGAGTGGTACGTGTATTTAATCAAACTCTATGGCGGCAGTAGAGTGTCATAATGTTGAAAATATTAGGTAATTTTGATTAAAAATAGACCAAGAATATTAAAAAAAATGTAAGAATCTTCAATGTCATCTTATTAATATTTAGTACCTGTAATTAAGAGTGGATTTAAGTCCTTTGCAAATCAACTTTTTGACCTCTATAAAAAACACCACTTGTGATTACATTTTGATTCAATCTTTTGTCACTACCTTATTCACACTTGACCAATGTCAAGAATCAAAAGAGCAAATTCTTATATCCTCATTTATTTTTTTTTACTATAAACTTTTAATGACTTTGGTCAAAAGCCATTGTTTCTTCATTTTCGGAAGTATTTCCGAAACAGCAACTTTGTTAATGTGATTGGGTTTTTTTACACATAGGGACTCATTATGTTTAAAAGTTAAATAAACATTACAGGCTACATAAAACATCAAACATTGAAAAACAAAAAAAAGTAAGACCTCTGGCCAAAGGCAAAACGTACTCTGAGTTCACAGCATACCCTCAGTACGATCAATGGGTATCAATCTTTTCAACACCACCGGTATAACGACAGGTGATCCTCTTGGATTACTGTCGGTCAACGTGAAGAGCAGGATAAATGCGTTGCCACACCCTGTTACAGGATCATGATACAATTTAAAACGTGTTGATCTTGTGGAGTAATGTACAAAGCCATGGTAGGTCAGCATCCAGACCAGCCTCACCAACACTGTAAGGACAGCGCCAACTTGGGCACATCCTCGGATGCCGAATATGAACATGCGGATGTATGTCTATATGAATCAACCCACGGCAAGGAAGAGCGGGCGACAAAGGACAAGCTAAATATCGTGACATCAGAAGTTGCCGCTAGGGGAATCGGAAAAGGACCGCATCACGATGCAATTGGCTTATACTAGATTGGAGAAATCTTGTAAACGCATGCTCCGCAGCCGAATAATGATGACACTATCATACGTGTGATTAAATGGTTTCCACCTTTTTAAGGAACTACTAGATGTCCAAAGAACCCGACTGTCACGCTCGCGGGACTGGAGACCACGTCCGTCGATCATAACTCATAATACTGATTGCCCAACGAAATAGGTTCCCTTAGTGGCTAGATATTATATTGTAAGTTGTAACGAATGCAACTTCTTTCATTAATAACGTCATTGGGTAGTCATTAAGCGGCCCCAAAATTGCCATGGAAATTCCAAGGGAAAAGTGGTTTTTCCGTGGAGATCCAAGTGGGCACTTTATGCACCTAAGTACAAGAGTGAAAAAGACCTAAATGTAACTTAAGCATGAATGTTAGTGTTTAAAGGAGACAACGAATAATATTATCAATCTACTCCATACAATATGCGCTATTTAAAAGTCCCGCTATTGTTATAACGTGTTAGCTCCAGACGAAAAGAATGGATAGGACACCAAACTGGCATTGACGCATCAGTTTTGCGTAGATAATTTATTCCAAGCAAGCATTCATACAGATGGAGGAACCAAAGAACAATGACTCCAACAAAGATAAGTCCAGGTAAGGACGAGTATGTGACATTACTCGCAGATCTCGGCATCCTAACCTGGAACAGTCCGGCCATCCCGGACGTTGGCATCATTTCAATCAGACAGCCAAACACGATAATGCCAGGTTCTGCGAGTATGTGAAATACCTGCGTACCTCACAGACTCGCATCAGAACCTGCAACCGTCCGGCCATCCCAGACGTAGGGCATCATTTCAAGCAGCATCCCACAGGACGCATCCATCCGGAACCCGCTGCAAGTCGCGTACACCACAAGCACAACAAAGGTGTTAAATCCTTGCAAGTATGCGCTTCGAAGCAGAAATCGCAGCTTTGCAACACAGGGAGGATTTCAACCCAGGTTCAATGCAGAGAACATTGGTCCTCGATATATTCATGACTAAGTACAACAATTATTTTTGGCCTAACGATTTAGAGCAATGGGCCTATCACAAATATATGCATATTTAATGAGCTGAAGAAGGGCCCCTCTTGCCAGCAAATGTTGGCCTAAATAACACGTAAATAAAACCTATATTACAATTTATATGGGCCCTTAATCCAGGAAAGATGAAAACAAATACAATTTGTGTAAACTTGTTGCCAAAATGTTTACATTTTCCGCCACTACCACTTGCAACAAAAACATGGGGAAAAATGGTCAAAAATAGGAAAACATAAAAAACATATTTAATCTCTAAGCGTGGTATATATGCAAAATGCTATAGATTTAAAACATAATAATAATACTAGGGAGAACCAATGCAACTTAGTTGCAGCAGCTCAAAGAATACCATGATACAACAATTAAGCATATTAATAAATACTATAGTTTGAGCAACAATTTCTTGGCCATGGCGTACGCTCGCGTTGCATGTTGCGTGAACTGCGTCTACGTACAACACAGAGGTGCGCCGTTTCGGCTGAGAGACGGGCGTACCTAGTAACTTGGCCAAGAAATTACTACTCCAATTATAAATTGGAAAATAGCGCATAACACACACTGGAAATGGGAGGGAGGGTGGGAAAATAATTTATACAAAAGTTATGAGAAAGGAGAAAACCATCCCACACACGTGAAGCACTGATTAGTTGTGACCGACAGACGCGATGCCCATACAGCGGACAAGGACATGCAATGATTCCATTGGATGCTGAGGCCTGAAAGGTGAGCAATGATTGGACAAAGGCGCATTGAAGATGCTATTTAGCATAACACTCCTCGGCGATCAATGGAGCTTAAAGAGCAACACCAAGGACGCGAAGTGCTTCTTTCCGACAGGCGCTAAACTAGTTTTCATTACGATGAACTTCGGAAAACATTATTATGCGGTACCGCCGGCACGTTTGTGTCATACACACCATAGGAAATGCACATTATGAAAGCATCATATGTGAAGGTGTATGACGCTACTGTGCCGTCCGTATCCCATAACACGTATACATATCCCATATACACTAGCGCGAATTACAAATAGCGCATGGTCAGACAAAATGTTTTAACTTATATTTATGGTTAGTATATTCCGTTTTTCCATGAAAACACTCGATATGTGTTCAATAATGATTTTTATAGCGTATATTGTATAAGTTAATCTGAGTACGGTTCTCCTTTAATGATATAAGATCGAAAAGTACTATAGTCGATGGGACATGCCCTTCTATGCTGTTGTTTTGTAGTCTCCATCGGGGGGCTAGGGGAAAACGAAGTGTAAATTCATAATTAATTATTAAAATCATATAATCGTCTGTTCCCACAAATAAAACTGGCACATTTTCTTGAAAAAGAATAAAATGTCACTTCAATTTCATTTCCCCAATATCAGTGACTAGTGGATACACATAGACTTCAGCAAACAATGGAGTTAAAGATATTCAATCACCGGCCCGGTATGCGGTGTAGAAAAACACTTCAAATTCCCTTTCATCTGGGAGTGCAGGACCATTGTTATATGGTCGCGCAGCTGAAGAGATTTCAGCTGTTACGCTCTCCAATTTAGACTGAGTACTTTCAGGACACAATATGAACCTCATTCACAAATAAGTTAAATATGAGCTCTTATAGTGCGGGTTCACTTAACTTTGGCCCATGTTTTCATCATTTATTCGAAAAGAAGAAACCTGAACAAACATCATTAAGAGAATGTTGCTGAGCAAGCTTTGACCTAAACAGTTGTGCAGAACCAAAATCCTAACTAATTGCTTAACTTCTTTTCATTCAAATTACCGCGTTTTCAGACGAAAAAATTTAGTGTCAACGACATGATTCTAATGTACACTGGTAGTTTTGGACGAGGACCGGTATTTTGTTAACCCAAATCGTGGAGGTGGTAAACACCTGGCTATAACAAATAACAATGGCCCTACATACCGGCCATTTAAAAGTTTTTGCTCATGGTTTGCGGAAGTCTATACATATCCAGTGGTCTCTGATATTGGAAAAAGAAAATTGAGGTGACATTTATATATTTTAAAGAAAATGTGCCAGTTTTATGTGCGGCGAATAGACAGTTTTATGTGATGTAATAATTTATTATGAATTTTACACGTGGTTTCCCTTAACCCCAGATGGGGACTACAAATTTTTAAGTTGGTTATTTGGTCCAACCCATGGTCTACTAGTAAGGTAAGCTATCTTTGTTGGAGGGGGGGGGGGCTCTTTTCAATGAATAGAGGGGCGTGATGTGATTATGACTCGAAATGAAATTGAAGTCGAAACGAAATTTGCCTTTTTTAATCAGGAAAGGAATGTGAATGTTACAAACTGGTGAGTTGACATGTTTCGTAAAACATGAAACGCGTTCCCGCATTATAGCACGTGTTCACCCTTGCCATACCTAAGTAATCATGAGAATCCTATTTTATAGAAAGTTTGGGGAGGTTGAAGATGTTTTTATAGTGAAGGGTGCTGAATTAGAATCTTCTTGGCCAAAAACCCCCCCCCCCTGGGAAATGTGGGGAACTTGTAAATAAGGGGTAAAATAAGTACATGGGTAAATTTGAACAGTCAAAATGTGTTTCAATATGCACCAATCATATATCTGTTCATTATAGGTTAAAAAAGTATAGTTTGTCTAGGTTCTTACCTTTAGTTACACAGATACCGGCCCTTTTAAGGTTCAAGGTCATCATGGGGGGTAAACCTTAACAGTCCTCCGACTTGTTGAAAGGAGTGTCCAAATTGTCTTAACTTCTATTTGATTTGTTTGACACACTAAATGTGTAACATTGCAGGGTACATTTTACATTTTTGTAACAGAGTGGTTTTTTTTGTAAGATTTTTTTGTTTTTTTTTTAAAGAGCCCTTTGCCAGAAAAGATGTAACCTTGTGGGGGGGGGGCGCTTATTAATTTTGACATGTTAAATTGCTGGACAGCATGGAGGCTACTGTATAATTGGTAAAAAAAAAAGAGCAAATGAAAGAATGCTTAACCCTCGTATACGGAGCCATTTTTTAAAACAAAATTGCCGAAGGGGGGGTGGTTACCACCACGCCCTGTGTTTTCGTTACCGAACACCCGATTCCTGTAATTTGGTACCAAAGGTAGCTTAGAGTTTCTTATTTTCATTGGTACCAAATAAGTACTAAAATCCCCATTATGACGTCAACATGACGTCTCTGTTGAGGAAAGTACGAAAATACTGAATATAGGGTGGAAAATGATATTCGCAATTTAAGTGACTCAAGCACCTTATTATAGCTCTAAAATGTTGTCATTATATAAAAAACTCGTCATTTCCCATCAAGTAGCGTCAAAAAACCGCATGAAAATCTGAATTTTTTCCTACCTTTTGGGCCGAAAAATTATTTTTTTTCACTGTTTGTCATGGAAAATGCAGTTTTGCTGACATGCGAACCTTTAGGCGTCATTGTGACGTAAATGCTCGGCATGTTGGTACTATTTTGGTTATCAATGGAAAGAGGAGGACATAGCTATCAATTGTACCAAAATCAAGTTCCGTGATGTTCCTGTGTTGTGTAGGCATGGTGGTACTCTCTTCCGGAGGGGGGGTGGGTACCACCCCCCATCGATCACTTGGGATAAACATGTATTCTTACCTATTACCACGTGATGTTGTTTTTGGATTAAAGGAGCGGAACCTGTCAATTGACAATACATTAATAATTTGGCACCAAAAAGGTTTTAGCAAGCCGGGGAAAAAACCTGAAGGGGGGGGGGTAACCACCCCCCCCCCCCTTCGGTAGGACGAGGGGGTTGGTTACTTAGCTTATCCATCGACCACCACGATTACCTTGGAACGTTTTGGTTTTGTTTCAGCCTTGTTGCGTGTTCTATACCAAAATCGTTACTGTAACCAAGGGTTAGCAGTATTAAATTACATCTTGAAGTCCTAGTAATGTTGTTTTTTCAAGATGTTTTTTCGTTATGGGAGTAAAAGCGATAATGCACTTTAATCGGTCAGTCTGAATTTCACAAGAAGTTCTCAATGTTTAAATTTTTGATTTGCTAAACTATGCTTGGCACGTTAAACTGACCTCAGGCAAAACAGCGAATTTGAAATATTAATAGTATCCATCTTAATTGTTAAAGAGATCACTTATGTCATGATAAATTCTTTAAAAAAAAAACAATTTTTTTTGCTTTAAGTTCATTATAATTATGATGAATTTTTCAATCTGGCCTTTTGCGAGGAGTCGTCTTGGTAGTGGTTCATCTAGTGAATTGATATAACATAATAAATTTTAAAAAGGCTTGCTTAATCCAAAAATTTTGTTCTCTGACTCCTACAAGAGAAGGTAATAGTATAGTGTAAAGAAAAACAAGGAAAGAAGCCATTCAAATTCACGCTACCTATTTTGACGGGTGAGGATCATATACCAGCTTTAGATGATTGCAAGTTAAGCTAATTACATAATTGCAATAATTATTTAAAAAAAAATAAAATAAGCGTATTGTAGTAAAGTGTACTCTATACAAGAAATAGTGGGGTGGCACATTTAACTCTAGGCTTGCACCGACATCCCCAAAAGTGTAACAAATACAATTTTGTTTAAAAAGAATAGTGTTAATGGAAACTTATGTTTTAGAATGGCGGACCCCGCGAATTAATCTTAAAGGACATAATAATGTAACACTTTCTAGACATCTATCGTGATCCCCTCGAAAGAGTTATTATTTCAATTTTGGCAGGAATAGCTTAAAAGTGAAGGGAAGTCTATATCCGTACGTTTTTTAACTGCATTAAATGCACTTTTGAAAAAAAAAAATCCAAAAATTAATTTGATTTGCTCTCCACAATTATAGTGCACATTTATGAATTCCTTTCATATTAATAACATAACAAATAATTAGATCCTTTCCAAAAAAAAATATATATATATTGTCTGATTGCAACATTTCTATACGATCTAGTTATCCTTAATACAGCAAACCAGTCCTGGTCCGTGGTGATGCGCCTCGCGGTTTGTACTCTAGGAGGACCCTCCGCGTTTTAAGCACGCGTTGCGAGTTATTTTATGTTGTTCAGTCCGCAAACATATATGCAATAGAGGCGAGTCTACCTCGCTCTTGCTTCATCTTGGGTGGTAAATCATCAAGTACATACAAACGAATTCTGCTCCCCTTTTTCAGGTTTTTGATATTACCATATATAGCTGCGATCGCTATATAACGCAAAACGCAACAATCACCGGCCGAGTGCAATTTTACCATTTACAGTCTTTGATGTCTAGGTTGTAAGTTCCTATGACAAGCTACTTAGGATAACCCTATCTACCTGGTCATCAGAAAGCCCATAATTCCTCTTGCCAATACATCTCTCATGATTTCAGCCAGATTTTCATTTTCCGTCCCTTTCCTTTTCTTCTACATTAATATATCAGAAGATTCTGCTTTCTACAGAATTGTCAAGCAGAATATTTTTTTCCCTCCAGGCATGTATCGTTTTTATCTATCTCTGTTGAGAGAGTTGGCAGTTTCTTTTTGTTCAATATCATCTAATCTTGTAGCATGCATATCTGTTGCATTTTCACTACCACTCACTGTGTGTTTTTAAAGCTTTGAATTTCATCTCTCATTATGTATTGTATCTCTTTTTGATTTTCCGAGAGTTTATTCATTATCTCCACCTTCATCAGTCATAACGTGAAGGTATCAAACAAAACATCAATTTTCAGTAGCACTGACTTGT
Source organism: Ophioderma brevispina (assembly GCA_023653785.1). Lineage (NCBI taxonomy): Eukaryota > Metazoa > Echinodermata > Ophiuroidea > Amphilepidida > Ophiodermatidae > Ophioderma > Ophioderma brevispina. Next base: position 66,068 of record JAMKCH010084885.1, on the reverse strand, counting down.
CTTGAGTTACATTAGTATTTACAATACCTTGGTCAGTTGAAGCCGATGCAGCCATGCTGAGTTTTTGATTCGCAAACCTTCAATTGATTTATTTTGTGTGGTCCTAGTGCGTGTATTGCCTACCTCTGTATTCGGCGTTCAGGTTTCCCAGGGCAAACCGGACTTCTGGTAATGGGAATTGTAAGAGATTACACCACAAGAGTTCATCAACAAAACTCATATGGAAAAGATATACATTTCACATTCAGGAATATAGCAGGTTCAAAGTAGCCAGGGCATGATAATCATAATGAAGATAAATCCATCAACATGCAGTTTCTTTCGGAGATCCATCACCGACACGTACAGTCTATTCATAGACCACAATCGATTGTAGATTGTGTGGTCCTAATACGTGTGTTGCATGCCTGTGTATCATTGTCCGTGTTTCCCGCCACCAGTTTTCGACTTCTAGTTGTTGACAGATTTTACACGATATAAAAGTCTTAGAGAATGGGAAAAATATTAAAAATGTTAAAAAACTCAAAAATTAAAATAATTCAATAAAATAGGTCAGGAAAGATGATCATAACGTATAATTTTATCAAAAAATCTTGGTTTTCATCGGAGACCAGATTACACGACACGCACTTCAGGGTTAGAGCGGCCATCATGTCATCAGGTTTCATCATGTTCAATTGTCATGATGATGATGACATGATGATATAAAAATCTTCCCAAATGGCATGGTATATTCAAGACAGCAAGTAAGATGTACAACAAGATGTACAATAAGTACTTTCAAAAAAAACAGTGTGCACAGATCGAAAACTGGAGACAAATACACGACTTTTTTGCCTATTATGCTGTTCAATGTGTCGAATTCTGCACCAAAATGCCAAAAAAAAAAAAAACTGTCTTTGGCATGTAAGTCACACTGACATGATGATGACTAGCCCATGACATCCATGACCAGATGACTGAGAAATCGTACTGGACACAAACTGCGGCGGACACAACTTTTCCCAATTTTAAGTCTACAAAAGTGATTGATCTGTGACTTGAAGGTTCAATGTTGTCTTCTACAATAATCAACCAGAAAAAGTGAAATTGAATACACAAAACAAACAACATACAACAAAAACTACTTCAAATTTGTCACCACGTTCATCCCGACGTTCATACTACTACAATTCACACCCTACGATTTATCATCTGAAATTGTCGCGCTAAAAATTTATCAGTACCTATAGTAGGCTAAGCGCGCGACATCCAAGCTTCTATTGAGATAATTTGACCCGAAATAGGACGCCAGAAGCACATCATTGTTGTTCTTCCCTGGTTGCATTGCCTGGTAGCTTTTGGTATCGATTTTGATATCAGATAAAAGGCCTATTTTTTCTCTTTGTCTCCTGAAATTTGAGCCTCAAATCCATTTCATTCCCCAAAGTATAAACAAAAAAAACGACGAATTATGGTTAACCCCCAATATTAGCAAAGGCAGACTGAATAGGCGCTTTCAATGTGCATTATTGCGCGTACCATGAAAACGCAAGTTTGGTTCCCACGGGACTTGATGGGGCGTATGTGCAAGGGCCAGGCTCTTATATCAAGTAGAAGAAACACTACATGTACATAAATCGGAACAGCACCTTTAAAAACGTGTAAATTAGAACTGTCCCAGTTCCCTATTCCCACATTGAGTAAGTGGGATACATTCTGTGGATATTTAATCACTATATATAACTGAGCAGAAAATCCATTTTGGTACTACCCTTTCCGTGAAGAATCAAAGCTTCCGAATGTAAACTGCTTTAAAATACGCACATTGGCTGTTGGTTGAACAAAGTGCTTGTTTTTGGCTGTTGTTGTGGATATACCGCTATGCATAAAAATGCTTAGAGAGATCGCCGCCGAGAAAGTGATTGAGTTGTTTGGAGCAATGAAAACCATCTATCAGATGTAAATTTGGTAAGATTGCAAATAATACTATATATACTATTGAGTCTTTTTTCCTTGATTTCTCATGCAATTAGACATTTGTCTACCTTGACAACATGGTCAGTAGGGAAAACGAAGTATTAGATCTTCTTACTTAGCAACTGTTACTCTGATGTTGAGGGATTAGGGCATATATAAAATGGTACAATAAGAAAAGGTCGTTTTCATCATGACATGCTAGTGGAACATTTGTAGGCACACTAGCTTAAAGAGAGAAAAACAAGCTTCATCCCATTGGCTATACGCATTCCAAATATCATTATGCAAAATGCAAAAGCTCGTACTGTTTCTACGGATTCCGAATAGCATTCCGAATGCTACTTTATGCATCCTAAAGATCGATGTTCCCTGCTCCCGTCATTTTCTAAATTAAGTTGGAAAATGGCTGCGCTTTAAAAACTTCATTAAATCGGCATTTGAAGAGAAATGGAACTTCGATAACGCTTTGATTAATTGAAAACTGCTAAAGGACAGTAGCATCGTTATTGAACTTACATGAAGTTCAGATCATCGTGTGTATGTGTGCCTGTCAACCAAGGCGGCAGGATAAAACCATTAACTCAGAAATGTTCACTATATTACAGAGCACGGCGGGTTATAAATGATGAGATGTTGTGTTTAAATAAAAACTATACCGCAAGTTTAGGTCGGCGCCAAGGTTGCATAAAAGCCGGCTGCATAGCATTTTTTCGCGGAAAAAAAGAACGTTCTAACCTTAGAACATTAAAAGCATGAATGGGCCTGAATTTCGAATTTTAATAAAATAGTTTTAGAAAAACATGTATTTGGTTTTGTCCCTTATTTAAGTCATATACGGTCAAAGATTTCGCTTGAAAATGCATGGAAGTAATGTTTTGCGTGTAGTTGTGACAAAAACTTGACGTCTGAAAAAGTGTGAGCGTGGAAAACGAAAGCCAAGGTCACCCACCGCTTTTGCTTAGCATGATGAAATCAGCCAAACTGTTAGGGTACGACAACATTGTACATGACTGATAATAGTTGTTTTCGTAACTTCATCAGTGATGTCTAACGCCCGATAATCACTTAGCGATCGTGGCCGGCTTTGTGGGTTAAGGTGCATGGATCCATACTTTATTGGCATTCGTTGAAAGACGCAAGCCTTTTGCACGTGAAAAAAAGGAATGTTTCTAGATTCGGCCAACATCTGCCGTCGATGTCTAAACTCACCATTAAGTGACAGTCAGACGATCCAAAGATTTATGATAAGAATCCAACCGAGAGTTTCGGTTTGCATCGGTCATTTTGTTCCTGTGTCCCTGCACATAAGACTAGGAATACTCTTTCCAGTGAAAATATGCGGTTTTCAATAGTTATTTTATTTAAATCATAAGGTCATTGGAAGTAAGAGGCCATTGACTTGTTCTATATATAAGGTCACTTATTTTATTCATATGAAATTTTTCTCAGTAAAACATTATAAAATGACTTCATAAATAAAGAACATACAAATAGAGCACACTTAGCGGAACATATAGCCATTGCAAAAAAATAATCATTGCCACACTTGAATGAATAAAACAATCTTAAGAGCTTCAGGGAAAATGAACTTGTCTTGAGGCAAATTGAAAATACAAAAGTCATCTGATCAATTTTATAAAACTACTGTTTTGTTTTTTACCACATTGCATAGATTTAGAAACCGTTTTGAGTTTTTTTTAAAAAGAATTCTGGCGGGTTCCGTTCTTATCACCACGTCAGTATCAGTGACATAATGATGCTCAATTAACAGGTTTCTGTGCATTATTATGTGATGATCGAGTGATTTTAAATAAATTAAGCTCTTTCATATGATGCTCGCTCTTTGATCCCATTCTGCGAAAAGAGGTCATTATATTGCATCCTCTCTTAGAATATTAGCCAGATCTCTGGATTGCAACAGGTAAAATCGGATGATGTAAAGGGTATTCAAGCCAAGATCATTTGTGATATTTTTTTTTTTTTAATGTAAAATTAGGTCAGTTTTTATTATTTTTACCTCCAACGAGGGCCGCTTTTACCGTGCACCATTTTTATGTGGACACCCTGTAGAAAAGAAATGGTATCCCAAGCCAAAGAAAACAGACACTAATCAGATACAAATAAGATTGGATATTTTTTTTAATGTGAACGAAGGCGCTTCCCTGATGTTACGAGGTAATGAGATTGCATCTTCGTGCGCCGTAAGTGATAAAGGCATTGTTGCCAACAGGACCTCCTTGTAAAAGGGATTTAGTCGTGTAGTTATCATCAACAGCAACCAGTGGGTAGCCAGTTTTGAATAGGAAGTGACCCCGCCGGGGGTGGTGTCACTTCCTATCTTAAGCGGACAAGATAGCTCAATCAGGTAAGCGCTCGACCCGTGTATGCTCATCATGCGTATATAGGGGTGCGTTCGAGCCCTGTGGGATTCAGCTCACATCATCTTGTAATTTCCCTGGACAATAAACTTACCCGCTTGTGGTCTCGCTTTCCCCAGGCGATATTTGGGAAGCTGTCCCGCTGCGATGGTGATCTCGATGTTATGTTTGCTGATAAGGGATAGCGCTGAGTCCCGATCTGCTGCATCCCTTGAAATGATGCGAAATGGTTTATGGTATGGTGTGGCCACAGTGATCGCGACCATTTGTTGAAAGCGCTTAGAGGCCGATAGCATAAGGCGCTATATAAATATCTGCTATTATTTTTTTAGAAGGGGGGGCCAAAGGGGGGGGGCACATATATGTTCGGGGGGGGCAAATATATTAAAAGTGTTACTATGTATAGTTATATGGCCTATGTAAAATCACTTATTTTTCGGGGGACAAGAGGGGGGCACGATTCCCCACAGGGGGGGTACTGCCCCGCCCCTGGCTACGCCAGTGCAGCAGAACCGAAGTTGCAAAGGGAGCTGGTGGTAGTATACTGTGGATGTCATTTTCACAGATATGATAGAGATGAAGAGCCATTCGTAGATGATTGAGTTAACTTAAGTTGACTCTCTCGCTAATGGCGACCAGAGAAGGTCGTCAAGAAATGTGTAATGTGTTCGCGTCGAATGTATGCCATGAATGAGACGAACTACCTTGTACTGAAGTCGTTGGGTTAGAAGGAGAGCGTAGCCGGCGCGCCACAGCCAAGACCAGATAATATCAAGGCCCGAAAAGTGATGACATGAGTCCTTGTACAGGAAATGCTGTATCCGAGGAACCTGTTTGACAGTCTAGAAATCTGTGCATCCATAGATAATGTACAGTCCAAAGATTGCGAACAGAGTTTGTGGGTTTAATGACAGCATTTTCAACTTTAAAAGCAAGAGAAACTGATGCTGTATGATGAGCTAAACATAATAAATCATGCCTAATCTAAGTTTAATTTAACACTTAAGTGTATAGGGGGGGTCCATGTGGACCCAACATTTTGTTTTTCGTACGCCATTTGGATGCACAAGACCTTATACACTTAAGTGAAAAGGTGATTTGCTGCCATCCAGTTGCTGATATCCTTAATACAGTTTTGAAGACGTTCAATTGCACATGCAGAATATGTCTCAATCAACCGGTTCCGTCCCCAGTGCCTGGAAAATGCCCCGTGTAATTCCCATCTCCCGTGTCTCATATTCAAATTCGGTGATCCACATTCTCCACATTTTGCACATTGGCAAACTTCTTGAGAAGATTATCCACAGCACGTGAAAGATAATAATGATATCCTCACTCAACGTACGTTAAGATTTCTTCCGAACTCCTCTATATACATCTGATGCCCTCATCAAGGCTCTGAATGACTGGTACGAAGCTTTTGAAAATCAGAGAACATCGCCTTTGCCCTATTTGACCTGACCAAAGCTTTTGATAAAATGCCTCGTGATCAATTTTTGTTGAAACTTACGTCTGTGGGTATTACAGGTGCTCTTCTTTCTTGGTTTAGGGTTATACATATCCAAGCCAAAGGTGAAAATAAGCGGGCGAGAGTATCGCAAGCCATAAAGGCCATAATGCATATCGCAAGACATAAAGACCATAACGTGAAATTGCCGCAACGCGTTGTGAGAAAGTAGTAACGTGTTGCCGAAATTTCACAACTCGCTGCGGTATCGGCCAATTAGAATGATGCGTTTCTAATTGGTCGACACGCGTTGTAACTTTCTTACAACGCGTTGCAGCAATACGTTATGGCTTGTGGGCCTTTGCAACGCGCTGTGGAACTTTCCAACGCGTTGTGAAGTTTGCAACGTGTTTAAAGATTCCACAACGCGTTGCCAGATAAATCGCAACGCGTTGTGGGTCTATTTTGTTAATACGTCACAGAAATTCATCATTATAATTGGCCGACATCGCAACGGCGTTGCCGAAATTGTCGCAACGCGTTGTGACTTTCTAACAACGCGTTTCGGCAATAACTTTTGACCCGTATTGCTTTGTCATAGGGGCATCGTTTACATGGTATACACCCCACAAATCTCCTAAGGGGGGGGGGGGAGTGATAATTTCCACTTTTTTATGAGGCCCCCTTCAAATATGGTATATAGTAAAAATCAATATCCCAGGAAATCATTTTTGAACTTCTGCACCCCCCTGTACAATGCCCTTGAAATTTTGATTCGGGGTTGTCTAATTCGGAGCCTGCAAAAGGTATAGTATAGAGAATTATGTAATATAATGCAGTTTACATTTATATACCTTTCTAAACTGATTCTTTCAATAAAATACCTAAGTTAAAATCTACACCACCCTAGCCTACACCGTATCACACACCACCTAAGACACCCCACCCCACCCATAAATCCACACCCCCTGAGACACCACCCCCACTTTGCCTGCTTTTGCCCAAAAGTAATCTTATGTGCACCTTGCTGAGTTAATACCAATAACTTTCAGCAATTTGATTATCTCTAATTAGCTAAACTAACGGACTATAAAGCTGCTTAATTCCTTAACAAATGTGTCCATTGTTATCCAAAGTGACATCTGCCAGAGTCTTAGGGTTTTGTTTGGTAACCCCATGCTTGTTCCAAGAGTTTACAAAGGACCGAAAATTCTAACCAGTTTCAGATAAAGTTATCCCCTATACACAGGACCAATTTGCCAGCAAAATATACATCTAGTGGGACCTGTTTACAATACCTGAATAAAACTCATACCTTTAAAATGACATATAAGAAGAAAACTCTTCTGTATTCTAGGATAGTTTGATATCCCTATTGGTGTTTTTAAACATATTGTGCACACTATTTAATTCTCAAACCTAGTTTTTTTTCGTATTTCCAATCATAATCTATAAATCGAGGATTTTTACATGCAGAACCCTATACATGACTATTTAAGGGCAATGTACAGGGGGGTTTCCAAAGTCATTTTTTTTTTTCCTTTGCAATCTGTTTTAGTATGGTTATACAATATTTTGAAGGGGGCCTCATAGAAAAAAACTTAATTCTGCAAATTAACCCCCCCCCCTACTCCTGATAGGGCCCGTGCCAACTCTAAATGATGTGGCTTAGCGACATTAATTTTACAATCAGTAGCGCCCGTAAAGATCTTTGCGCTCATGTACCATTTCTTTTTGCCGTGCTGGTATAACTTAACTGTTTTGTCAAAATAATTTGAATGGAAGATCGAACATTTGATAAAGCGTAGCTGATTTCTCACTTATTCGAGATCCAGTTCCGATCGAGTACCAAGGGAAGCTTATCGCATGCCTGATTGATTGGGTGTCGTCATGTCATGAGTGAAGAAAATGGCGATAACATTAAAAAAATGAGACGAGAATTTCACCAAAAAGTTTCAGATTAATTAATATTCATACGAGCTTACGGCTTGGCATTCATCCATTTCGTCCTGAATATAGCATTTTCGGATCAATTATTAATAAGTAGGCCATCTGGGTGACTGGTTCGCTATTTTTTTTTTTTTTTTTTTTTTTTTTACATCCATTTTGGTGGCACTGACACATGGCTTCTGTTTGCCTGATATTGCTACGCGAAGAAATTGTATGAGTTCCGTAAAGGGCTACGATGATGTAACTTGGTGGAAAGAAGGGGGTGGGATGTTGTGACGTGTTGATGACCTATGTGACCTTGGTGACATAATGTGACCTTTGGCCCCCATCATCGCCGGTCTCTGGGACAGCGATGTATTTTTTTTTTTCTACTATCTGTGTCACCTGTAACAAGATCTCAACAACCTTTGCTCCTCACCTAATCCTTTTACTCTCCAACCCCGGCCTGGTATCCGGAATCTTAATAGCTGTTTTCTCTCGACTCCTTCCTGTTGTCTTAGTCTTAGTCAGAAGTCCTTCTACCCATATGCTCTTGTCAGTCTTCCTTCTTTCCTAGCTTTCAAACTAGCTGTCCTGGCCCCATTGTTATTAGCCAATTTGTTCATGTTTCATTCGTCTCTTCCTTCCCAAGTTTTCCACGTTGTACCATCTTGTTTGTGTTGCTTTTCTAGTTCTGATTTAGGTATTTCGGGCACCACTTCATTTAGTGTTTTGTCGCCTATTGGGCTATCGCCTGGCCTACCGGCCGAATTGTTTAAAAAATTAATTATTGTTTTTTGCAACGTTGTAGTCATGATTAAACTCTAAGGTACTTGCAAATAGAATACTGGGGCAAATAACTGATAAAATGTTCTTTAATGGTTGCACAGCACAAAATATCAAACCATCCACAAAGTCACTTTTGCAAATTGCCTTTGCCTTTCTACTATTAAAACCACAAATTCCCGCGACACACCTGACAGTGAGATTGCAAACTATTTGTGCCAGTCTAAGACATGTGTGAAGAAGTTAAGTATGGCACGAACGCTTTAGGCTACTTGAAAGTGATAGATGCTTGTCTAATGACAGGCTTAATCGTTGATACAGAATTCGCCAGCCTCGATCAGCAAATTGTAAGTCATAGCTAAGTTAAGTCCTAAAAACAGCAGCTTACTCTCAAAATAAACTACCTCACACGGAAGCAAGTAATCCACAGAGGATATTTCTTTTTCTGAGAATGAATTTACTTTCCTTTACAATAAAAAATTAAAAGAGACGTAGCTCGCCTATCCAATGAATGTTCCTGCTCAAGGTTGTAGTTTTAACTAATTGTTAAAACGAAACATGTAAGCATTGCTTCGGTGAACATCTGATGCACCGGTGAATATTTGATCCATAAACTTGGTTTAAAATTTACTTTATTGCGCTCGAGATTCCCCATGCTCAGGTTGGTGAAAAGAATTGTAGTTATTTGGATAAAATAACTCTCTTACCAGTCCCCTGGACAATAATCTAACTTTTCGTAGTAAGTCGTATATGTCATGTAATATTGAAAGCTGAAGATGAAACCCAAAGTTGTAAATTCATGTCTATTTTGAATAATTGAGTGGAAATTGAGAACCTAGCTGTGCTCAAGAAAGATCGGCAATTATGTCTTTCAATGTATGTTTTACAATGTTGTTTACAAGCTGTGAATTGAGCGTTGATATGTCGGACTCTGGGGGACTTTGAGGGACACGCTCTATTTGACTCCCTATCAGCACATTGCTTTTCATCTTGCTAACCCGAAAGTGCCTTGCAGTCGTTCCAAACAACAAACTTGGTATCCTTAGTAACTCTAGCTAACTCTATTCCAATTCAATTGACCCCTGTAACTGGCAGCTTATACACGTAATATAATCGTTAAACATTTTGCCAAATACCTACGGAGTTCCGCTTGAAAGCAGCTACTTTTCAAAGCCGTTACCTGCTTTCCTAAATAACAGATCTCGCTGTATAACACCTACGCATCACTTAACTTCGCACATACAACCTATCCATCATAAGACCCTGGAGACTAGCATTGGGCTAACCCGGAAGCGCGTCTTGCAGTCACCCCAAACAACAAACAGATATTAGGAACATTAAACGAATAAACGGTACCCTAGTACCTGTATTCCAATTCCTCGACCTATCGTGACAACATATTGTACACGAAATGCTATCATTTTTGCCAAATACCTTTTCGTATCAAATTCTCATCTTGCTTTCCTAAAAACCGGATACCAATGTTTCACACCTACAGATTACTTAACTTGCTTAACAACAAACTCGTGCCATACCAATGCATTAATCTTTTAAGGCTCTCACGATGGGGATTCATAAATATGACAAAGAGTCGCGCTGGGCAAGCTGCAGGAGACGTTTTTATAAGTAGTCATTTGTTCGTCAACCAAAGACACAAAGAAAGACTGGTGTAATGAAGAAATAAAAGAATAATAAATCCATTACTCGCATGAGATCGAATTACGGACGGGACTTATCTTGATTAAAACCGTTAGCAATAATACAATAAAAGCACATTTTTAAAGAGCTCCCCAACTTAAACAAATGATGCTTATGATAGGTTTTTGGTGATCCGAATCACTCATAAAAGGGTAGAGTGTATTTGGATTAGACACACTGTATGCTTCTTGTTTTATTTGTCAACACACATTACTCATATTTTCATTCTTTCATTCTATAAGTCTTTATTTTGGTGTTGATAATGCACGAGCACAAATTCTGTGGATTAACCAATTTATTTTAATTAATTTTAATTAACTTGCATCCTTTATCATAGAATTAATGAAATCATATTCGCCGCATACCGTAGGCAAGTTTACAGTAGGCACTGCAATGCGCGAGTGCTAACTTGAGATAATTTATTTTAATTACTTTTAATTAATTTTAATTAACCTTGCATCCTTTTATCCTATAATTAATCAAAATCATATTCGCCGCCTCTTTTCATTCTCCCCTAACCAAAACCCCCCAAAAAAACACCCGCAGGACGCCTATTAGGAATTGTAACCCGAAATTAAAGGTGCTTGTTCCGATTTATGCATTGTGTTCTCTACTCTAACCACTAAAACGGCGGTGTTTTGTTTATATCTTGGGAATGAAATGGATTTGAGGGCTCAACTTTCAGGACGAGAATGAGAAAAATACGGCCTTTCTTCTGATATCAAAATTGATACTACTTCCGGGTAAATCAGGGGGATCCCAAAGACGATCGGAACACGCAACTGTAAAACACCCACGGATCGGTAAAACGAAAAACACCACTATCAGCTTTGGAGGGATGGGTGGGATTTGGAGCGAATTTGTCAAAGAACGCAAAGGCTTCCCTCCATAACCAGAAGTGAGAGGGTGAAGGACGAGCGCCACCATGCGACCAAGCCACCCGGGGAGGGTTGGACTTGACTCACCTGAGGAAAGGCAACCTTCGCGCTGTCCCTAAATCAGATTAGCGTCAACAAGCCCCACTAATCTTTATTAGCGGCAGACGGAAGGAAAGACCAAACACAAGTTGTGGAGTAACCAGTCATGGGTAAAGCCCAGCGTTTATTGACAATTCGCAATCCCGGTTGCCGCTCGCCACGGGCAACTTCAGTAGGCACTGAAATACCGCAAGTCCTGATTTGAGACTAAGTTTGTCAAATGATTTTTTTCTTTCAAAATAATGCTCGCAAAATTCTTGATACTACGTAAGCGTCCAAATTGGCCAACGAAGTAAAGCGAGAATTTTTAAATACGTCCATACGGACACACTCAAAATGTCTTGTGAAAAAGCCGAAACACCCTTCCGTTTAAAGGGACGATTATGTTAAATACTGGTCTCACAAAAGGGTTCTAAAACAGAGAGAACGGATGGAAACTTGAGAGTGACAACACGTCGTCGATTTTTGAAGGCATAATACGGACACTTCATTAAGTAAACAAGACCAGTATGATAAATTAAGCCAAAATTGAACATTCAACTTCCATGCGTCAAGTAGGCCCATACATAACCGCCATATTTCAGAGTTCATTTACTCATAAACATGATCAACTATAGCGTGTTAATGACGGTGATTTAATTCGGGCATTATCCCTGGGGACACTAATGACATGTTATGCTTTTAAACAATTTATAAATGAACCTTGTGAGATGACTCGTAACAAAATGGAACTGGGTCGCCAAATATTCGATGAATTTTTATAAAGCTGCAACGTGAGATTTCATAATCAGGTATCCCTACAAATTTGAAAGTCATGATTTTTGCACCAATGTAAATAATTCCATCAAAATTATCCCCATCTGAGAGGATTAAGCTGGGAATTATTTCTAATAAAAACTTGTGAATTTGATGAAAGATTTGAGAACTTATCTTTTCATGAATTACGTTAAAATGCTTTCATGAATTAAAGGCTTTTAGTCACTGAGCTTGTTTTCATGTTTTCATGTTTACATGATTCATGTAAATGTCATGGCTTTTATGTGTTTCTACGTAAAGTTTACCGCCGAGAATTTTACCGACTCGAACAAGTTCAACATGGAGATTGTATTTCGGTAGTTCCTAGTACATAATGGACGCTGGTGTTTTATCATAGGGTAAAATTAATACAGGGTAAATTTTGAAATTAGATCAAATCGTGTTTAAATGTACACCAGCTCATTGTTCTCGTTATAAGGATTAAACAAAGTTGTTTTTTAAAGTTTTTCTAGGTTCCGACCTTTAGTTACACAATTACAGGTCCTTTTTTAAGATTCAATGTTATACTGGCGTAAAACTTACCTAATGCTCCGATTTTGTTGAAACTGCTGTGATTGTTCCATCTTGCCTTATTTTACAATGTTTGCTATATGGTTGCATAATTAGTTGGCAAAAGATAACAAGGAGATACATGGTATATTAGTCTCAATTATATACATAGCTGTCACACACGTGTTAAAATGCATATTCTGTTTCAGTATGACAAGAGCAGTAGTTTCAAATGAACATTGGGATAATTTTTCCCCAGGATGACCTTGAACCTTTTAACGGCTGTAGCCGTGTAATTAAGGTCGGAACCTATAGACAAACTTTAGCTTTTCTAATCCTTATAATGAGAAAAAAACATTGGTGTACATTTAAACACAATTGTTGATGATATTTCTACAAAATTTAAGATTTGTTATTTGTTAAAGATGTTGTTATTGCTTAAGATACCAAGTCCCATGACGGGTATCTTGGGTATAATTCGTATAATTCTCTAGATGGTGGCCATTTTGTCATTTCAGCTTTGTTTTCAACACCGTTTTTACCAAGTTGCAACAAGATATTGTAATACCCTCAAATTATTTTGATGTATCTACCACTTATGAGAAGACACTTATTTGCAGACGAAAAAGTGTACATTTTTTGGACCACCCTGTATATAATGAACTTTAGAAGGCCTAGGGTGGTAACCCCACGAAAGGTCGTTATATACAGCATCACTGAGGTAATGAGAAAAATATGAATCTTCTTCTGATACCATAATATAAATTATGATGGAGTAAAGTGAGCGGAGAGATTGGCCATGGGATCAAAAGAAAAAAAATGTTCATTTTGATTACATACTTCGCCGAAGTAAACCATTTTCACTATAAATAATAATAAATATTATAATTACCATTTATTGGGTATGGCAATTTAAAAGGTTGCACATTTTCATGAAAATGAATAAAATGCCATCTCAATTTCTTTTCTGAATGTCAGTGATCAAGGGACATACACTATGCTACATTGACTCAAGCAAATAAAGTAAATCCACCGGTATGCAGCGGACAAATCATTTCAGATTCCCTTTGTTTATTGTAGTGAAAGAGTGTGCGCTTCCGGATAAAATTGTGATTTGTTGCACACAGGTACTTTAGGCATTGATAATCCTTAAAATTGATGGAAGCACTTGCCAACCCCCTTAATGGGGGGTTTCAAGGTTATACAGGGGTCAAATTATCAATGTTCCGATTGTGTTGAAAAGTACACCATGATATTTGTCTGGTTACAAGGATTCCAAAAAGGTATAGTTTACAATATCTATGGCCTATAGTTTCCGGGTTATGGGGTAAAAATGGTAAAAATAGTGAAAAAGTCAATTTTGGTGTGTACATGGGTCAAAAGTTAAAAGTTGCTTTGATTCAGGTAATATGTGGTGCATATTGTTTCCATAGCTTAAAGGATTGAAATAAGGAATAGATTGCCTAATCTGTTATGCTTAGTTTCGCGTTATCCAACAAAATAGGTCACAGGTCAATGGAATCCAATAGCTGCAAATAGCGGTTGGCTTTATTCGCCATTTTGGTTTATAACCAAACACTTAAGATAGTTAAAACTATTCCTATATTTCATTCTATGAGCTGAACCAACAACTTGAACCACGTTTTATAAAAATTGGAGCAACTTTGAATTGTTGACCCCTGTACAAACCAAAATTGACTTTTTCACCATTTTTTACAGTTTTTACCCCATAATTCCAAAACTATAGGCCATAGGTAGTATAAACTATACCTTTTGGAATAATTGCAAACAAACAAACATCATGGTGTGCTTTTCAACACAATCGGAACATTTTAAATTATTTACCCCTTTTTAACCTTGAACTCCAAGCTGGTGGCCATGAAAGGGGTGTGGTATGTGCTTCCATCATTTTTTTATTTTCAATACATAAAGTACTTGTGTACCAAAATTCACAGTTTTATCCAGATTTGCACACTCACATGAGATCTGTTCACTACAGTCCCCCATTAATACCTCATTTGTATACTTGGGACTTCTATATGAAACGTCTATCTAGTGTGGATTGAGCTGGCCTCGTTCGCGATTAAAATAAACTTTGACGTTCTACTGTGAGTTCAATAATTTTGATTGTATATTTCATCATTTATTGAAAAAAAGAAAGTAATGTGAACAAAAGTCATGATGGATATGTTGCTTGGTAAGCTGTGACCTAACATCTTTGTGCAGAACCAAGACCCATAACGTATTGCTGGACCTCATTTCTATTCAATTTACCCCCATGTTTTTAGAAGAATACAAAAGAAGGTGATATAGCAACCTATGTTAACAACACGGTAAATTGATTAGAAATGGGGTTACGTAGCAAGTTAGTGTAAGTTAAGTTTTGTTTCTGCACAAAGATGTTAGGTCACAGTCTACCAAACAACTTTCTTTCATGATTTTTGGTTCATCTTTGTTTCCTTTTCGAAAAACTGATGAAAATATACGGACAAGGTTAATTGAACGCACAGTAGAAGCATACGGTTTATTTATTCGCGAAGGAGGACAAGTTTCTTGTATTAAGTATCCAGGTGGTGAGCATCTGAAATCGTTTTCAACTGCATGGGGAATAACAGTGACTCTGTACTTCCAGGCAAAAATCATTTGAAGTGCTTTATCCTCTGCATACCGAGCGGATTTACTGGATATCAACAGTGCTATCGTTTGCTCGAGTAAATACAGCACGATGTACATCTACTGGTCACTGATATTCAGGAAACGAAATTGTGATTGTCATTTTCAAACAAATTTGGCAATAACTTTTGCATTGACCTACCCCATAGTATTGAAGGTATAATATTTAATAATAACCTGTGCAGAAATCAGTTACTTCACCGATATGCGTAACCAAAACCCATCTTTCTCTCTTTGATCCCATGGAGCACACCTTCAATCCATGGAACAGACGATCTATGTGTGTTTTATTTACATGGAACCCTAATTTATTTTTTGAAATCCAAGAGTTGCATGGCGTGTGCAGTTATAGATACCAAAGGCATTTCATATCAGTCCATTCTATTTTGTTTGTCATTCCACGAGCAGTAATAATGTTAGAATTTGTTCCCCAAGAAAGCACATGTCCATTTTCAACCTGAAGACTGTCAAGGAAATGCGCAATGTATTTCTGTAGAATAGCTAACGTATTCAATCAAGAATAGCCCCATGTGGTTTGATCTCATCCGACTGAATAGATTTATTAACCTTTGATTTCTTTCTCACACTGGTCTTCCTTGTGTCATTCGCTGACGAGCAAATGGAACTTAAACACATCTTCGGCAACGTAACCAACACGTACCCACGTGGACCCAACAACACTATTTAGTCTATTTTCGTGCGCCATTTTTAACGGTAAATTATTTTTGCCCAAAATGTTATGTAATTGTAAAAATATCAGTTGCCCATATTTTGGTAGAAAAATATCAAATCGGCCATGGCGTTTTTATGCTAATTAGCGTAATTAGGCATTTTGGTGGCGCTATTCAAGATTTGTTTTGCCCCCTTTAAATCTGCCGGCTCGAAGATCTCTTTAATTTGTATGTCCAGCAATTGTAAATGTATTTCTATTATTTGAAAATGAACCCATATGTTTTCCTATTATGAGCCAAATTTTATGGCAAAAGTTCTTCCGGAAAAATTTTGTTTTCTTTCATTTTTTGGTGGGAGAACTGGATGCGCGTTACAAAGGTCGGTTTTTGGACCGCCATTTTGAATCGGTATAACCGATTTTCATTGTTTCCTGAGTTGTGCTCACGTGTTGATGTATCCATCAGTGACCATAGTTTTGATTAAAAACAAATCAAACGGCAAAGTGGTTTTCGGGGGGGGGGGGGGGGGGGTCCATGGGGGGCACCCCGCCTTTATACACTTACGGGAGTGCAAGGTTCGGGAGTGCGCAAGACCATATACACCTACGTGTTATACGTTAAGAGTTGAAGATAACAATGCGTTATCTCCTATGGATATGACACGAATCTGTACTGGGACATTGCAAGACGCGTTTTGGGGTTAGCAAAATACTATTCACCGGAGTGCTATGATGCAGAGAACTTATGTGCGAAGTTAAGTGATGCATAGGTGTTACCGAACGATATCCATTATTTAGGAAAACAAGTGGAGGCTTCTATGGGCAGCCGATTTCAATCAGAACTCGTGAGGTATTTGGCAAAATGTTTAGTCGTGTACATTATGCTGTCAAGCGGGAATAGGAATTAGAATACAGATATTGAGTTACGATCCTGGTGTTCGAAATATATCAAAAGACAAATTGCTATTCATCTGGATGTTATGAGTGTTTGTGCGATGACATAAGAGAACA
Organism: Ophioderma brevispina; assembly: GCA_023653785.1. NCBI lineage: Eukaryota > Metazoa > Echinodermata > Ophiuroidea > Amphilepidida > Ophiodermatidae > Ophioderma > Ophioderma brevispina. The sequence goes on along the minus strand of JAMKCH010084885.1, from coordinate 49,235 downwards.
CGTATGGCCTTTATTATAAAAAAGCAATATGATTTGTTCATATATGCTGATTAGAATTCACATTTCTAGAGCATATCCCCAACAACTGAGTCCACATGTTGTATTCAAAACACGTTTGTACACAAATGTAACAAACATGTTGTTTATTCCCAACATATAGCTGAATTTAAATTGGTTAAAATTAAGTAAACAAGCAGGGGTCGATGAGAAGGAGGACATGTTCTGACATCATTTAAAAGGCACATTTTTAAAGTGTAATTTTGGGTTCCGAGGATAAAATATCGGATGTCATTTGTCCTGGAAATACCTTGATATTAACTTACACGAAATGAAATAACAATGACTTCAATTACCATGTTGAGTCTCGATCGTAAAGTTTTTCGGTAATGTAACAGACGTACTAACTCTCGCGCAATGACGGGTTTTTTGAAAATGGATAGGGCGATGACCTTCATTATATATATATATATCGTCCCGAAATCTTCCATACAGGCCAATCGACCAAAGTCACACTTCGAGATAGCGGGCGATTTAAGTTTTCGAGAATTATAACTTGCATATCTAAATTTGAAACATTTTTAATGTTTACAAAAATGTATTTATAGCGTTTGTTAAGCATTTGAAACCGTTTCTTCATTTGAGCACGGCTTTCCATTCAGTATCCTTTTGTTTTCCTTGTCAAATGTAATTACAAAGTGCTTGGTCTGTTGCAAAAACTAAAACTTCCCTCTGGTTTCTCTATGTCAAAGAACATAATGCAACATTGATCTGTTTACGCACTCACACAGATCTATCGATTGCCCAGACGTTGGGGATTGAACATGTTGACCAACTTTTGTTTGCCTGCCGAGGTCGCTATAAATGACTATACTTTTTGTACGATTTCTAGGTGTCATTGTCCTCTTACATGCAAAAAATGTGCCAGTGAAGATAGAAAAGGCGAATGAGAGTTTACAATGTTTATTATTTTGTATTAGAATTGATTTAATCAAATATTTAATACGCAATGTAAAATATAATACATACACCTATAAATATACAGTTAATTTGAAAATAACCTAGCTGTAAAAGAACGGATTTTTTAACGGAGGTTTTGTCTTGAAGATTGCTGCCAGAATTTTCTTGTAAATTTTATAAATAGTATTTTTTCCTGTAAACTTTAGTACTTAATCGTATTAATTGAAAACTCATAATAATGTACTATATGTTTGATTTCTCTAAAAATCTAATAAAAGCTCCAGTTGTAGTCGTTTTTATCCGCCTGGTATATTGGACATAAAATTTTCAGTATTTTGGCTTTCCAAATTGCAGCATCGCCCCACATGTGTAAGTACACTAAGGCCCTCAAAGCGTATGTCTAACGTTTGAACCCTGGGGGGGGGGTTTATGTGAATTATTGACAATAATAAGTTTCATAAACACGTTAATTGGAAGAAGTTGGTGATTTATCCTGTTTATTTGCTTGAAGGTGTATATTTTGTGATACTTTTGCAGAGTAAAAGGAATCAATTCACTATTATAAAGAAGAAAGCGTTATCTTACTATCAAGTCTTTATATTGTAATTAAAGGGTTCAACGAGAAATTTTTTGGGGCACCCATATATTGTGTCATATGTAGTGGATTTTCAAAAAGATAAGAACCCCCCCGATACGATTTCTTACCTTGTCCTTTGGTTCAGAAATGCCTGAAAGTGAAAACACAATGCGATTTTCATTACGCTTAATTCCATATAACAACATCGGCTGAATTTTTGTATTGTTCCTAACGAAATTAAGAATTGTACAATTTTTGTACCAAAGAAATATTTTTCAGCTTAATATCCTTTCACCTGGGGGACATTTCTGATAAAAGCTGTACAATTAGTGCAAAATTAGATTTGTTCCCATTTTTTAGGGACACCTTGGTTTTTATGTGAATCTCTCGTTGCCCCTTTAATTTACGAGGCGTTTCGGACGAAAATCACTTTAATTCTAATGACGGACACCATACAACACGTGTTTATCATGAATACTGTTATGGGTCAAGTTACAATAAAACTAAGAAACAACTCTTTAATCATTAGGATATCTTTTACCTTTATAGGATTAGTTTTGTCAGTAGCTCAATGTCACTGAAAATAAATACAAGATCATGTAGGCTTACTTCTTTAAAGGAACGAAAACCATGAGGACGAGTAATATTGGCAATTAGTGCAAATGACGTTTTCTAAAACTCGTACAGGTCTCGTACAAATAAACTACTTCGGAGTGTAAGTCAGAACAATGTGAAATGAAATTGATTTACCTGGATATTATTGATTTTTGTCCAATCAAAAGATCATGGCGTAATGGGTTTCATCTTTGGAGTCATCGCACTCTTAGAGTAGTTGCTCTTATACTTTTGTTGTTGAACTTTCGGATGAGTAAAAAAAACGAACGCATTTTGAGGTTAGATGGCAGTTTGGCGGCAAGACTTCTGATTCAAATTGCCATATTTCGATTATCAAAGGTGGTTGGGGTATTTATGGAGAAATGCAGAATGAGAATTTTCTCATCGTTAGACAATCTTGCTTATTTGGCGATTGAAAGGAACAATAATTTTCCTGTATTTTACTCAATCAAATTAAGTGGTAATCGGGTTGCATTCAATTTTATTGAAAATTTCAAGAGTAATCGTTTAAGGTGACCATAATCATTATTTTAAAATGAGATGCACGAAAATGTGAATGCTCATTGGCTACCTGTCCTCACCATCACCCTACTGCTTGCGCTTCTTTCGAAACAACAGAGACAGTTATCCAGTGGTTCGTGCAATTCTTCCTCAATCTCCGTTGCGGAACCTCAAACAGGATATGTAGGTTGTGGGAACCTCTCGCACGCCCCGAGGACACACCCCAAGGCTTTTTGGGTTTTTGTTACTGTTTGTACATGAAATTATTGCTCTTAACCCTCGTCTACCTAAGGGGGGGAGGGGTGGTTACCCGCCACTGTCAGGTTTTTTCCCGGGCTTGCAAAAACCCCTTTTTGGGTTTCCAAATTATAATGTAATTGTCAATGTGACATATCCGCTCCTTTTAATCCAAAACCAAAATCCCAGGGGTATAGAACGATAAGGTGGATCCCAAAGTAATCGGATGGGTGGGGTGGGGGGCAACACGCCCCTCGAAGATAATGAGTGGAGTTTGTAGGTTGCAGTACCATTCATGCCTAGACGCACATGAACATCACAAGCCCCACTTGAGTTTGGTTGTTAGATAGCTTATGGTCCTCCTCGTACATTGAATACCAAAATGAGTACCAAACATTACCTCGCATTAGTTCACAATGACGTCATAAAGTTCACATGTCGCAAAGAAAAAGGCAATTTCCATAGACACATAGGGGTAGAATAGGGGGAAAAAATTCAATTCTTCGCCAAAACATTTAGGAATATCAACTTTGCATGATGGGAAATGACTAGTTTTATACAAGAGAGCGATTTTAGTGCTATATAAGTGTTTCGGTCGCTAAAATTGCCGAAATATCAGATTTTCCACCCTATAGCAGTATTTTCGCACTTCCTCAACATATGACGTCATAGTGAGTCATATGGGGATGTTGGGTACTTATTTTGGTTGTACAAATGGAAAGAAGAAGAAAGAAAATCTTAGCGATCCTTGTACCCAATTGTACAGGAACGGATGCTGTTCATTAAGGGAAATCACAGGGGTGGTACCACCCCACCCCTTCGAGTTTTGTTTAAGAAAATGGCTGGTAGGGTAGACCAGGGTAATTTGGTGTAGTTAATCATAGTGAGGAACTTTGAAAATGTAAGCCTATCTAACCTGGAATCAAACTGCTGGGGACCCGCTGATATCAACCCAAAATACATAATAACCACGATGCTATGCTACATATCGGGAATATTATAAGAATATTGAATTTATGGATATACATTATTTTCCTTTCAATAAATACTATTTATTGTAAAGTTTTAATAGGGACAAATATCATACGCTAAAACGTGAAAGGGTTTCAACCAAGAGGTTTTTTTAAACTATCTATAAAAAAAATAAAATTGAAGGAAAATAGGGTACTACATTAGTGCTGGCTTGGTTGTCTTTATGGGTGGGGTTGTACAGAACTATCTTGTCTGTAGAAACTGAATTACCAAGCTAGGATGATTGAATCTATTTTACATGATTTATAATGCTTCAAACAATCAATTAAATGTGCAAGCAACAGGTGCTAAACTGCGTAAATGTTACTATATTGCACAAATTACCGTAATCTTAATACATGTCAGTTTGTGGTATCACTTCTGTCAATGAAATAAGGGTAGTTGTGAACTTAAGTCATGAAACGTATAGTTGCATCATTACAAAATAAAAGAACCTATTAGGTCTACAAAGCAATATAAAAAATAATAAAATTGAAAATATCAACTGGCGCGGATTTCAAAGGACTGACAAACGTAGGCTTCTTTTTGCCGTGCTCATCCCCAGAGCGTGCGCTTAGACAGTAAAGACATCTTAGCAATCTACGTGCTAGGTAAAGAAACACATGACGCCTAAAATGCAGTAAATTTGTTTGATACACTATGACATGCATCTTGATGTGACGAAATAACGTGTGCTGTAAAAATTACAGTGCACTTCTCACAATAAAAAAAAAGGATCGAAAAAGGACCAAAAGTGGCCGTAATGTTAATATAGCAAAATATTTTTTGTCCAATTTTCGAGGCCTATACGACTAAATTATAAGAGAGGCTCCTATTTGAATTTTAATTTATATCAATATTATTAGTACCACTATTATGGATTCTCAAGTATAAGTTATTTACAGGAAAAGTACTGTGAAGGATCTTATAGGAGAAATACTGGCAGCGATTTGCCAAACAACATCCATATAAACTACCGCTTTTAGTTTCCATTCAAATTCACTTATATTTTACAGTTAATGTATAGGTTTTACCCAATTACGGAATTTTACAGGTATATGCACCGTAAAAATTGGTGACATTTGTGGATAGGCCGAAGTTAGGATGTTGCGTCATGTGATTTTTATGGCTCTACACATTCACAATGTCGATGTAATAACTCGCCAAATATATATTTTTCAGGGTTTTTTAAATCGAATTTTACCGTATACGGCATTTCACAGTAAGTTAGTAGCAGAATTGCGGTTGCAGTTAAAATACTGGAAAAATTTATACTAGTTGTGAAGTGGAAAAAATCGTCTCCGATACAGCTACACACAGTATACTAATATAAACTTCGACCAGACTTCTATAGGCCCCCAGTGTTCATTCAAGCGAGGAGATGATTCTCGCAATATCCCATCGATCGATAGATCACTTAATAAGCGGCCGTGCGGTGGAATTTTCGGTACAGCAAACAGGCCGAATGCAGATTGGTATGTTGATGTCTATTAAAAAAGAGCTCGTGATATAGTTCATAATATGCAAAAAAACTCAGATTTAGACTAGACGGAGATTCTCAAAAAGATGCTTAACTAAGGAAGTACAGGATTTTTTAGTAGGAAGCGTTTGCAAACACAACTTTCTAGATGATTTTTATACTGATTACGAAAATGCCGCTTGCTTTGCTGCGGGAATTTTGAGTGCAAGGGTGTCCAAAATGTAAAAAAATCAAAAATGGCGCCAAATGTCAGCATATTTCATTTTATTTTTGTAATAATGCATTTTCCTTTTAAAAAAGTTATTCGCGACTTATTCTATAACCGTCCCTTGAAGCTGAGCATATTTCAATAACTTTCCAGCATAAGTTCTTTCCCCATGAGGCCGAAATTGGAGCAAAATTCAAAAATGGCCGCCAAAAGTTTTTTTTTTTTTAACCATTTAAAAATATATACTTCCTCAAATATGTGATTTTTTTTTCAAAATTTATTTTGATAAAGAACGGGCAGGTACATGGAGTATCTGTATCCAGGGGAAAGGAAGACTCCTTGAGCGGCATTTCACATCTAAATGCCATGATCATACTATATATTGTCTAGGTAGGGGGCTTGAATAAGAAAGAGGGATAGTTCCTACTATGATTCACTTTTTGGTTAGAATTTTGTGTCTATATCACTTTGTTAGGCCTAGCTATAGGTCATACTCTTATGTATGGCAGGGAAATATAAATTGTAGACTAGAATATCTGGACCTTCGGAATGACTTGCAAGACATTGGAAAGGATCCTAACAGCATAAGACAGTTTGGAAGGTCCTAACAGTCATCCTTCCAATTATTATTCTGTAGGAAGGGATTGGGAATGTCGACGAGTAAATTTAACTAAAATGATATTTTACACTTCCCCATTATTATGATTGGTCAAATCGATCGTGTAGAGTCAGTCGCTTGTTCTTACAATTACACTTCCAAAAGAAATAAGATTGGCAGCATATAAATTCCAGTGAAACGTAAGACTGTCAGGTATTTATGGTCTTATCTTTCGATTTTTAGAGGAACGACAATATTTGGGGATCTTTAAAATGCTGACACCAACACCTGCAAAATTAAGTAATAGTTAAACGCTAGTGGATCTGAAGAGATGCGGTAGACCTATAAGACCGCAATTAGAGTAGGAGCATGGACCCAGGACAAACGTCATCGTTTACCCACCCCCCCCCACTACAGAAAAAGGTTGGGACAACCTTGGAGTTAGTAGGTGGACCCTCTATATAAATGGCTATGGTTAGTATACCGCTCAAATTGTGGTGTCACTTTGTCAAAAGGGGCCAAGGTAAGGTTACACAAGGATCACAATTTAAAATGCTCCAATCATGTGAAATGTATAACCCCAATTGTCCTCTAGTATAAGGGATTCAAAAATGTTAATATTTAGACATCTATTGACCATTGGGTTGTGGGAGTTAGGGGTTTGTTTTATAAAATGGGTTTAAAACTGGGTAAAAAAGTGTGGGGGGAAGGTCAATGTCCATGGGGTCAGGGGGGTCAATCCAAATCAGAAGTGCTCGAATTTTGGTAAACAAGTATAAAGTATATCTAAGCTTATGTGTCAAAATACGGATAGTTGTGCATCTGCAATGCATTAGTATTCAGTTATGTGACAAAGTAGTCATAGAGCACATAATTGCCATTGGTGGTGCCTTCTTTGACCCATTGGCATGGAAAAATATTTCTGTCGAGTCTAATATAGGGAGCAGCCAAGAATATTCATTCCAGTTTAGAAAATGTTCCCCAAATATTGGGTTCAACACTAAAAACAACATTTGTACAATTAATATGCATGCACAGGAAAGCATTTGGAGGCTAAAGTGCCATAATATGGAACAAATGTTAAAAGCTAAGAGGTGATCAGTTTTGAAGAATACACTAATTACATAAAGAAAATGCACGGAAAGCCTGTTAAATCCTAGTAATTATTTTTATAAGGCTAAAAAGTGAGCGGAAGATCTCAATTGGAAACGAAAAAGGAAAAAACCCTGTGTCAGTATGGGAAAACATTTAAATTGGTTGGAAGCAAGAAAACTAAATTTTGGCAAAAAAAGCGATTATAAAACTCGGTCAAATCTCACACTTCATATAGGCTGGAAACTCACTATATATCAAACTGGGTCATTGCACAAATAAGTTTCTTTGGGGTTAAAACTGTGAGAAATTAACTGTGAGAAATAAAAGTTAAAAGACAGGACTAATATGGCGGTCTGTGGAATATGGTGTTAAATCTACCTAATTGGAATATAAGTGGTGACTGTGCTTAATATAAAATGGATTATCTGGATATGAGAACAAGGAGTTTTGTCTATGGAATAGAAGCGTTAGAGCATTGGTTTGGTCCGCGCTGGGGACGTGCGATTTTTCTTGAACTAAATTGTAATATGAAAATGATAGTAGGATATCACTGTCGAAATACTATTTTTTATCAGTTGGTCTATTAAAATCATGGTAGTTTTTGCAAGAAAATAAGTGCAAAAAAATATTATCTGCAAACAATGTATTGACGGCTGGGTAATGATAATTTAAGACGCAATATAGCAGAGTTCTGTTCGCTAGAATGAATCCAAGCTGGAATGATTTTATTGAATGGCAGTTCGTATGAAACAGATTCCTAGTTAAGCGAATTGGTTGAATCTTATTAAATGAATGTCATAAACTTGTGTAACTTAAACAAGTTAATTAAGGTAAGTCACGCAATTCCAACCGTCGTAACGATGAAGAATAAGGATACGTATTTGAGAAAAGGGTATGTTTATTGGCTGCAATCGAAAGAACGATTCCTACGATTGTAAATCTAACAAACAAAGCGCTTTCTTGCCATTAGTTACTGAGAAGATAACAGTTTCGGAATAAATGTGATAACTTCTTTATGTTCAAACAGAGAGAGTAGAGTTCAAAAAGCAAAATGTGGCTTGCTTCAATTCATTCTTTTATATTCTCATACATGTACGAATGAAACTTTTGTAAATGTACTGAAGAGTATGACCATTTTGTATTGGGGCTGTTCTAAAAAGTATATTATTTGAATCAGTTTGAAGGATTTTATATATATTCCTTTAGAAAAGTAAGTTTAGAAAAGAGTAGGATGTGGAACATCGGAAGAAACGAATGCGATTCTAATAAACGTTTTCAAATGTTTGCCTCATATTCGGTCCATAATGATAGAAAATATAAAATGAAACAAAGCACTTTTTCCTGTTTCAACTTGTTTCAATAGAGAGTTCAATAATATTAGGTCCAACTGAGAAGAACGCAAAATCAATGATTATTAAAGTACATGAACATTTGTGAAAACGTACTAAACTTACTTGGAATTTCGAAATAATACTTAAGACTATAAGTAAGTGTGTTATACTCTGTGGGATTGTTAAGGAAATATGGTGAACATAATAAATGCAAACGTTATCTCTTTGGGGTTAAAGATAAAACTATGATAATTTTATAGTGAGGTGTCAGCACTAGAAATCTTGTATTCAATTGGACTGTAAAAGGGTAGAACATAATGTATCGGTTAGTCTTAGTGTTACTGAAATTGAGGTGTGGGATATGCGCGAGCAGCTTCGTTCCAAGAGGAATTAGAAAGGATAAATAGCATTGATGGCCACGATATTTCCCTTCACTTAATATGAATAACGTAATTATGATATTGGGAGATATGCATTATGGGCTTTTTAAACGCATTGTAAGTCCTATGAAAAGAAAAGAATCATCTAGGCCAAATCAGATCAAGGCATGTCTATTCTTTACTTTGGCAATACATAAAATCGATGATTAGACATCATCTATACTTTTCTTGTATCTATTCAAGTACGACAAATGGATAAAGATGTAGTGAAAGAACCTTGTCAGTCTTTGAACTTGCTCAAACGAGTACTTTTCTTGTACAAACAAACAGTATGCAACTAATACCTACCTTTTGACTTTGGTAATGATGCATAATTAGTAGCCCATTTGTATTTTTGATCCCCTTTGCACTCAAAGCAGAAGAGAAAGTTAAGGGCATAGACAAAAATAAGTCTAGAAAGAGGTATCAACACCTATACTCTAAACAGGTAAGTGAAATGACTTTACAATCGGGGGTTAGACCATGCCAAAGGTCTATGGTATTTTTAGCAGCCATTTTGAATTTGATCAACATGTACCCCTTGGGCTACAACAGTGAGAGAGTCGAGTATAAATTAATACAAAAATATACTCACCTTCAAGAGACAGTATGTTTATTACACTGAATAGGTGTGGGATGTACGCTTAAAATTAAGTTGTTAAGTTTTGTCTGTATTTTGGCGCCATCTGAATTGGGTCCAATTTTACCCCTTTAGGCTAGATTTTATGATAATAAGTAGTGTTAACATACTCAGTTGAAAAAAAAATCTGTGTAGAAGAGTAAGTTTAATGTCTGTTTACTGTGGAAATTAAGAACTATATCTTTTGACATTATTTAGTGGGGTATTTTGGCGACCATTTGAATTTCTGATTTTGACCCGCTGTACAAAAATTACAACAAAGCAACCGGCATTTTCGTTGATCAGCATTAAAATATCAGTTTCTAGGAAACAATGGTGTTTCAAATGCAAATACGATATAATACTGGTAGCTGATTCAGAGTAAATATGATGGCTAGCAATTAGGGGAGCAACCGCCAACACAAGGGCCGAATAGCTCAGTTGGTAGAGGACTGGTCTCGCAATCCAGAGGTCGCCGGGTCTCAATATTAGGTATAATTGTCCTTCAATCAGAGTGCATCATATGACCCAGTAATGTACAAGAAGAGAGAGAGAGAGTCAAATTCACGCAAAACAGTCTGACTTTTTTTGTGACAGTGCACAATAGTTGAGAAACACAACGATATTTCGAAAGCACATGCCCCCTTCATCAGGTTAACAGGATGACTGAGCGTGTTTATGTTTAAGTGCGTGAAGAAAGCGGAAAAAATAAGAGCGCTGTGCCAAAAAATCGCGCAAGCGCGGCGGGAAGGATGCACCGCGGTAGACACGGACGCGAAAGAGGTACAAAGGCATCAAGCATATAAACATAAAACATAGACGAAAAAAGTTATGTATAAGCATGGAACATGAGTATTAATGCCTCAGGGGCAAGGTTTTTGATATGGTATTTTTTTGTTCCAACTCGGTGAGGACGCGTGTTCTGCAATTGTGCCGCTGATGGTCGGTGTTGCCTTCAGTAGACATGACCCACAGTGACTGAAAGGTCATCCAGGGTTATGCTGTTCTGAATGAAAGTGTTGCCAACAGGGCATATTTTGCTTCTTGTAGATCTAACATGAGCTGAAAATCTGATGAAAGGAAGGTGTTCTTTGTCTCCCCAATATAGATGCAAGCGACATTGTTGCAGACGATTGTCATAAATGATGTGTTTGACGTGCAGGGATGCAGGAAAATCGCGTGGTTGATATGATGGTTCCCTTTTGGTCGCGCTGAATTTGGGTGACATCCCCGGCCAGATACTTGCAGGTTCCGCAAAGACGGCGACGATTGCAGGGTTTGGTGCCTTTAGCATAAGATGTCGGGATCAGGAAATGCTGCACGGACGAGGTAGTTGGTAAGGTCCGTTCTCTTCTGAAAGCGACAACTGTGGTCTATCAAAGAGGTTCTTTAGTGGTTGCGGTCCTTTATGAGGGTTCATAGGCTGTTTGAGGAGAATGTTCCGGATGGGATGGTTTTAGATGGATGATACGAGATTGCCGAGTGGTATCTATCATTGATCGGTTTGTCAGCTGATTTAGGTGCTTCATCTCGTATCAATTGCTGATAACGCTGGACGTCTTTCTGATTGGTTGATCGCAGGTAATTCCTTGGAGAAAAGGTAACTCAGTCATCTGATCGGCTTGTTTCTTGAGTCATCATCGGGAGCTCAAATCGGCGCAGACCGTAAGAAGCTGGGAGAGACGGAATCGATTCCCTACATTGGTGGATGGCTCGATGAGGGTAGTAGTAAGAAGTATGGGCGTCAGTGGTCTTGTAGTGGATAGACGTGGTTAAGGAGGTGTGAATATTGATAAGGTGACACTACGAGATATCACAGAAGGTGATTTAGTTCTCCGAGATGTCCAGGTGAAGTTGAGAGCAGGATGGAAACTGTTTTCATGTTGATCATGGAATGATTCCAAAAACTCAGCACGCGTGCAAGATGTAGCACCAAAGTATCGTCGATATTCGCACGATAGATATGGAACAGGCCTTTGTAGGATGCAACATTTTCTGTCAACACACCCATTAAAGGCATGGCCAACACAAGTTTCGTTCCCATGGCAACGCCCCTAATGTGAAAGGATTGAGCGTGCGTACCCGTTAGCAAGACGTAGGACGCAGGGGAGTTCTAGTAGGTGGAGACTTGATGGTCCGGTATTCAGAAATGCTCAAGCGCATTAAGTCCGTCATCATGTGGAATTGATGTGTTAGGAGAGGAGCGGACATCCCTGGTAAAAATCAAAGCGTCATCTCCTTTGAATTTGAAGCTATTAAAGATGTGAAGCGCATGTGATGATTCTTTCACGTAGGTAGGCAGATCTTCCACCAATGGGCTCGTGACAGCATCAAGATTGTGAGATCAAGGTTGTCGGACAGCTATATGCTAATACGAGGGGTGTCCCGGGTTAGTCGGGTGTTGGTATCTTGGAGTAGCCATATAATAAAAACGGCGAAGTACGTGGATTGGTGGTTGAAATATACCTAATTTGGAATATCAAATTTGTGCTCTTAATATAAAATGGATATCTGCAATATGAGAACAATGGTGTACTATGGAATAGAATCGTAGAGCATTGGTTTGATCCCTTGGGAGACTTGCATTTCTTTCTTGAACTAAATTGTAAATCTGAAAATGAAGTAGGCATCACTGGTCAAATACTATTTTTTTATCAGTGTCTATTAAAGTCATGGTATTTTCTGCAAAATAAGTGCAAAAATATTATCTCCAACAATGCTATTTTACGGGGTAATGATAATTTAAGACGCAATAGCAGAGTTCTGCTCGCTAGAATGAATCCAAGCTGGAATGATTTATTTGAATGGCATTCGTATTGGAAACAGATTCCTAATTTAAGCGAATTGGTGAATATATTAAAATGAATGTATAACTTGTTTAACTTACACAAGTTAATTAAGGTAAGTCACGCAATTCCAACCAGTCGTAAAGAAAGAATAAGGATACGTTTTGAGAAAGCTGTATGTTTCTTGGCTCAATTCGAAAGACATCTATAGATTGTTAAATCTAACAAACAAACGCCTTTCTGCATTAGTTACTGAGAAGATAAATTTGACGGAAATAAATTGTGATAACTTCTTTATGTTCAAACAGAGGGATAGAGTTCAAAACAAAATTGCTTGCTTCCAATTCATTCCTTTTATATATTCTCATTACCTGCTACGAATGAAACTTTTGTAAATGTACTGAAGATTATGACCATTTTGTATTGTGTTCTAAAATATATTATTTTGAAATCAGTTTAAGGATTGTATATATTCCTTGATGAACTCTTTCTTGAAAGTAAGTTTAGAAAAGATGGTTGGAACATCGAAGAAAACGAATGCGATTTAATAAACGTTTTAATAATTTTTGCATCATATTCGGTCCATAATGAAGAATAATATAAAATGAAACAAATCACTTTTTCCTGTTTTCAACTTGTTTCAATTAGAGATTCAATAATTAGTCCAACTGCAGGAAGAACAAAGAAATGATTACTTAAATACATGAAAATTTGTGAAACGTACTCAAAACTTACTTGGAATTTCGAAATACTACTTAAATATCATGTAAAGTGTTTATACTGTGGATTGTTAAGGACATAGGTGAACATAATAAATGCAACGTTATCCTCTTGGGTTAAGATAAAAATCATGTAATAATTTTATATGGTGGTGTAGCACTTGAGAAATCTTGTATTATTTTGCTAGTCCAAAAGGTTAGAGCATAATGTATCTGTTAGTCTAAGTTTTTTACCGACATTGGGTATGCCGATCCCTTAGTTTCCCAGAGTAAATTAGAAAGGATAAAATGCATGTGTGGCCACATATTTATCCTTCACTTTTAATTAGGCATAACGGTACTTCTGATATTGGGAGTAGCTATTGGGCTTTTTAAACGCATTGTAAGTCCCCTATGAAAGAGGGAAGAGAACTCTTATAGGCAACCAGATCCATGCATTCTAGTCTTTTACTTTGCATACAGAAAATCATGACTTATACACATAGACTTCTGGGACGACAGCTGCTTCTATCTTCGCCGGTATCTATCCAGTACGAGAACGGAAAGCATGTGTAAGAACTTGGTCATTTTGCACTTGCTCAACATACTTTCTTGTAACAAACGTACCAGTTATGCAAACTAATATACCTCACCTTTTGACTTTGGTAAATGATGCATAATTAGTAGCCATTTTGTAATTTTTTGATCCCTTTGCACCCAAAGCCAGAAAGTTAACTGGCATAGCAAAATAGATATGTCTAGAAAGAGGTATCACAACACCTATACTAATAACAGGGTAGTGAAATGACTTTTTACAATCATGGTTTAGACCTATGCCAATAGGTCTATGGTATTTTAGCAGCCATTTGGAATTTGATCAACATTACCCCTTGGGCACAACTTAAGCAGAGAAGTCGATAATAATATAATCACAAATATTACACTTCAAGAGACAGTATGTTTAACTAAACACTGACTTATTGTGGGATTGTACGCTTAAATTAAGTTGTAAATTAGTATGATATTTGGCGGCCATCTTGAATTTGGTCAATTTTACCACTTTAGGCTACATTTTAGATTAATAATTGGTGTTAACATACTCAGTTGCAAAAATCTGGTAGAAGAGTAAGTTGTAATGTTGTTACTGTGGAAAATTAAGCAATTATAGCTTTTGACATTATTTTAGTGGTATTTTGGCGACCATTTTGAAATTTCTTGAATTTTGACCCCTTGCACTCAAAATAACAACAAATGCAACCGGCATTTTGTGAATCAGAGAAAAATCAGTTGAAACCAATGTTTCAATGCCAAATACATAATATACTGTAGCTGATTCAGAGTAAAGATGATGGCAAGCAACTAGGGGATCAACCGCCAACACAAGGCACTGAATAGCTCAGTTGGGAGAGCACTGAGTCTCGCAATCCAGAGGTCGCCGGTTCTCAATATTAGTTTATATTGTCCTTCATATCAGCGTGCATCAGATATGATCCGAAATGTACAAAAGGAGAGAGAGTCCAAATTCCGCAAAAAATTTTTTGTGAACCAGTGCACAATTAGTGAGAAACCACAACGTATTTCGAGGCACATGCCATTCATCAGGTTAACAGAGAGTGAGAGTGTTTATGTTGAAGTGCGTGGAAAGAAAAGAGGAAAAACAAAAGAGCGCGTGGCCAAACATCGCGAGCGAGGCGTGAAGATGCACGCGGTAGCACGGAAGGCCAAATGTACAAAGGCACAGGCGCGTAGCCAGAGGGGGGCGGGGGCGGGGCAGCGCCCCCCTGTGGGGAATCTTGCCCCCTCTTGCCCCCCCCACTGAAAAATTAGTGATACATAGGCCAGATTACTATACTAACAAATTTACTATATGCTGCCCCCCCCTGGAAATATGTGTGCCCCCCTTTGCCCCCACTGAAAAAAAAAGCTGGCTACGCATGCAAAGGCATCACGCATATAAACATAAACATAGACGCAAAAGTTATTTATAAGCATGAACATGATTATTAATTGCCTCTAGGGGCAAGAGTTCCCAACTGGTGATGACGCGGCTTGTTCGCAATTGTGCCGCTGATGGTCGGTGTTTGCCCTGCAGTAGACATGACCACGGTGTCTGAAAGGTCATCCAGGGTATGCTCTTCTGAATTGAAGTGGTTTGCAACCGGCATATTTTGCTTCTTCTTGATAGACTAACATGGAGCTGAAAATCTAATGAAAGGAGGTTCTTTGTCTCCCCAATATATATCATGCGACCCATCTGTTGCAGACGATGGCATAAATGATGTTGTTTGACGTGCAGGGAAAATCGTGGGTGATATGTTTTTTGATGCGTCCCTTTGGTCCATGACTTGGGTGACATCACCGGTCACATACTTGCAGGTTCCGCAAAGACGGCCGATTGCAGGGTTTGGTGCCTTTAGCAAAATGTCGGGGATCAGGAAATGCTGCACGGACGAGGTAGGTGGTAAGGTTCCGTTCTCTTCTGAAAGGCGACAAAATGTGGTTTATCAAAGATGTCTTTAGTGGTTGCGCCTTTATGAGTGTATCATAGTGTTTGAGGAGAATTTTCCGGATGGGGAAGGTTAGATGGTGATACGAGGACGAGGGGATCCTTCATGATCTTGTTGTCAGCTGATGTAGTGCTTATCTCTATCTATGTTGATACTCGCTGGACGTCGTTCTGAATTGTATCGGCAGGGTATTTCCTTTGAGAAAAGAACTCGTCATCGATCGGGCGTGTCTTGAAGTCATAATCGGAGCCTGCAAAGTCGGCCGAACACCGGAAGAGCGTGAAACGAATCGATTCCTACATTTAGGTGGAGGGCTCGATGAGTGTAGTAAGAAGTTATGAGCGTCAGTGGTCTTGTAGTGGATAGGACTTGGTGAATGAGTGTTGATCATTGATAATTGACACAGCCAGATCCAAGGAAGGTGATTTTGTCTTCCGAGATGTCCCAGGTGAACTTGAAAGCAGGGTGGGACTGTTTCACGTGATCAATGAATGAGTTCCAACTCAGCACGCGTGCAAGATGTAGCACCAAAGTAATCGTCTAATTAACGCACGAAGAGATCTGGAACAGGTCCATTGTAGGAATGACAACATTTTCTGTTCAACAAACCCATGAGGGGAACGGCAGGCAACACAAAGTTCTTCCCATGGCAACGCCCCTAATGTGAAATGATTGAGCGTGAGTACCCGTTCAGCAAGACGTAGGAGAGTTCTAGTAGGTGGAGACTTGATGGTCCGTAGTTCCAGGAAATGCTCAAGCGCATTAAGTCCGTCATCATGTGGAATTGATGTGTAGAGAGAGGAGACATCCCTGGTAAAAACGAAAGCGTCATCTCCTTTGAATTTGAAGCTATTAAAGATGTGAAGCGCATGTGATGAATCTTTCACGTAGGTAGGCAGAGCTTCCACCAATGGTCTCGTGACATCATCAAGATATTGTGAAATCAAGGTTGTCGGACAGCTATATGCTAATACGATGGGTCGTCCCGGGTTATTCGGTTTGTGTATCTTGGGCAGCATATAAAACTGCGAAGTACGTGGATTGTTGTTGAAGAGGTTCGTAGCATTTGGCGGGAGTTCTTCCTCTTTAATGAAGTCATGTACTGTAGCCTTGATGAGACTGTGGTGCTTGTTAGTCATTTTCTAAGAGCTTGTACGATGAGCCATCCAACAGTTGTCTATTAGCTTCGGTCAGTGGCGTAACAGGCTTGCCCGCTCTGAGGGGGCAAATTTCCCAGTCTTGGGAAATTTTCACTCTCGGGGGGGGGGGGGGGGGTCAAAAGGCCAGTTTTTCCTGGTCAGAGGGCTAAACAACGGCTGATTTAGCATGATTTTTGAACATTTTTCCCGCCCACCCGCCTGTTACGCCACTGGCTTCGGTGAGGTATAAGTCCTTCCGCCAGACGACTACGGCTCCACCTTTGTCTGCCTGCTTGATTACAATGTTGTTGTTTTCCCGAAGAGACTTGAGAGCATGACGTTCGGGACCTGTGATGTTGCTCTTAACGTAACGTTTCCTCTGCAGTTGATTGGTGACTTCACTTTTAGCTTTGTCGATGGTGTCATCTAGGACCCGAAGTTGTCCCAGATTCGGTGTCCAGTCAGATTTCTTAGGCTGAAGCTTCTATCTATCTATCTATCTATATACTAGATTCGATAGGGTATCTCACGGTATCGGTATAATCAAGGTATTTCAAAATAAGAACACTCATTGCCTCAATGTAATTGTAAAATGCAAAGATTGAATTAAAATCTAGCCTGATCGTATCTTGATACGTTGTTGCTCATATTGGAATATAGTTAGAATATTTTTTTTCCAGACCCAATCTTAAGACGTATTTCTATATGAACGCTATCGGTAATCATATTAGAGTAGGTGGATGGTTACATCATGAGTCCCCACTGCGCGGGTAAAGTGATTCATGCATAATTTTGAATTACGTAACAATGTACGCCAGAAGTCTGTGTTTATTCTTTTCCATCCTCTAAGCCTGTGTGCAACGAGCCCACGTTTTTTAGAGTTGGTTGTTACTGTTACAACAAAAACTGAGACAGCGGTTAATTAGGCCATGTTTCGTCCAACGGCATTATCAATACACCGAAATGTGCTTGCACTCTGACGGGAAGGGTAAAAACAAGTCGCTGATTTCCTCGAGATATCGCAGAGTACGGTCTATAAAATCCTCAGACATCATCCAGAGGTGGGTCATTTGAAGCCACGAAACTCTCCAGAACGACCACGATTGACTATCAGAGGAGATGATCGCCGACTGCTTAAATGCCAATGAGTCGTTTTCGTCGTTTGTGGATAAGACACTATGGAACCAACGTTTCGCGTCAAACTGGATACCGACCAAGACGACTGACCAGATGATTATAGCTCGGACACTGGCGACATTTTGTTTTTATGAACGAGAGCCGCTACATCCTTAAAGGGGGATGGCCCGATTTAAGGACATGAAGTTTTCATCTTGATAGATTGACCTTCACTCCAAAACCCCATCTGTAAAGTTTCGCGTCGATATTTCAATCCGTTTTGATGAGAGAGCTAAAAACGTGATTTTGTAAGCCCCATAGAGTACTGTGTAGAAGTAATATTGGTCGACCAAAATGGGTCACATTTTCGCTCATATTTTCCAAATCAAACATCCTGTGGCTCTAAGATTTCACAGGGTAAATGAGAAAAATAGTAGCTTTCGTCTGATACCAAAATATTGACCACTTCCGGTAAAATATGAGGCTTCTGGGGACGAGGCTATTAGCGATCGGGCCATGGACCTTTAAACGTCATGATGATGGATTGGGCCGGTATTCATTATGGAGGAAAAACATCACTGGTGGTGTCAGATGGAACATGAACGCCGTCATATATCTGGACATTCTGACCATTTTCGGATGCAAGACGACAACGCTGCTCCACACAGGGTCGCTGTAGTGAGATAATTCCTTGAGGCAGTGGGGTAGAGCAGATAACATGGCCTGCTTGCTCCCCTGATATGAACCCTATCGCGCATGCCTGGGATGCCTTAGGCCGAGCCATCAATGACAGTGACACTCTTCCTCAAACTCTACAGGAGTTAGCTCAGGCTCTGACCGATGAGTGGGGTTCGCTCTGCATATTGAAATCATAAACAACCTTGTGGGCAGTATGCCGCGACGTCTTGACGCACTAAATTATGACAGGGGTGGCCATACTCGATATTAGTGACTAATTGACATTTAAAACAATACTATTGAACATTTCGGTTCATGAAATCACTCCAAAATGTGTTATCTGTAAAATTCACTGATGTGAAAAAAAAATGTAAAAAAAATATTTAATCTGCTGTTCAAATACACCCCCTTTTCCTTTCAGGCTAATGACACAGTTCGTAAAGGGTTAATTTTGGACTAAGTTCATGGTGATATGTTCGGAAGAGATTGATCAATCAAGTAGTGTGGCGATATACACCGTAGATATCATAAATAACGCACACTTTAAGAATCATTCCGTAAAAATTTGTAAAAATATTGTATTCCAACTTTATGAGCAAGAGTGTATATACTAGGTTACTCTCTAAATTTCTTAGATTAAAAACAAATCTAATTGGATTTCTATCAGGGACAAATCAAGTTTATATTAAAAATCAAATAAAAATACACTAAACTATCAATCCAATAGATAATAAAATGGTATAATTTTCACTATCAATAGCTTTGGTACAATGTGATGCTAACAGTGCAAGGTCGACCTGGGTAAAATTTACAAAGTCGTCCAATTTTGTTCAAACTGGTCTCAAATTCTTCCGGGCAACACAACCAACATTAACGTGTATACTGAATCTGTGTTTGAAAGTTCAATGTTCGACTTTCAGACTTCTGGCTTGCATCTTACGGGGATTAACCCTCTTTAAGGGAGAACCCGTACAACGACTAATGTTAAATAATTACAATATAAATAAGTATTGACCACATATTGAGTGGGTTCATAGAAAAAAACGGAATTAGCTACTCACCAATGATTAAAAACCATCACTTGGGGACCATGTGCTATTTTAAAAAATCGCGCAGTGTATAACGTGTTTATTGCGATACGACGGCACGTTTAGTCATTACAATGACATAGGAAATATTAAACAGTATGGAAAGCATCAGGTGTGAAGATGTGATGACGCTACTGTGCTGTCTGTATCGCATAACACAAATACATACCCATAACAGTAGCGCGAATTTCAAATCGGACCTGGTTAGACAAAATGCTTTTAATTCGTTGTATGGTTAGTATTAATTCCGTTTTCCCATGAAACCACTTCAATGTGTTCAATAATGTTTTCAGATTATCTCGTGGAAGTATATTTTGAACAGGTGCTCTTTAAACTAAGTAATTCAATGTGAAAATGTGCTCCATAAAAAGGGGTATTTTGTTTCCAATCGGTTCCAAAGAAATATTTATCACTATGAGTTACAATAAGCCCATCTACCAAGGACATAGTTCAGTGGGTTGTACTTGTACATACATTGACATGAACTGGCCTGTGTGATCTGGGTATCATATATCATACCCAAATGGTTTAATCTTCACAAACTGTTGGACATCTGACAGTTCCATTGAGTCTCTTACCATTGCTAGGGCAATTACAATATTTGGACTACAGGCCGGCGTTAAGAAAAACAACTTAACTGTTTTCTTTGGATTGTGTTAAGAAATTGAAGTAGTACTTGAACTTTTTATGAGGTTCGTTGCAAGCATTACCCTTGGGATCCTTTTGTAAGTTTGCGTTTCCAAATATCTAAATCTGCCTTTATTTTAGTGAAAGAAAGATAAAAAAATGGAAATAGTAAACTAGTTCCTAAAATAAAAAAAAATAATTATATTCTAGTAGTTTTATTAATGGAGGGAAGACGAATAAATATATTTTTGCAGAGTGGAATGACCAACAGAACAAGTAGATAATAGAAACTGTGGCACTTTTAATATAAGAGAATGGTGTCTATGCTTGAGGCATTTTAGACATAGGTCGTTATCAAATAACACGTTCTTTATTCTATTGATCATTTCAAAGCAACAAGAACCGCGCGGTCAAGCAGCAAAAGCAACAATGTTGTATCTACCAATTACAACTTTGTCGCATTCAACAAAAAATCAAAGTCGTATCTACACCCAATTAGTCCTAATTGGCCTAATGATTATGCAATTAATTGAGTCTTATACGTGTGATATATGCCGGGGATATATGGTAAATTATGCGTATTTCTTTACCTTTGTGAACTAATTAAGTATCGAGCGTGCTATTGAGTGGAAGAAGGTCATAACTACATTTTTGGATATGTTATTAAAGTTTTTATGTCCAATTAGCAATTTTGGAAAAAACCCTTCTGCTATCACTGCTATAGTAAATCATAAACAAAAACTGAGGTGCTAGGACCACGAAATGTACCTATAATGGAAATAATTTCCTAAATGTTAAAGGACAGGCAATACTAAAGGCGAAAATGATATTCGGCCTAGGGATTTGGTAAAGCTGTGGCCGAGACGCGGGACGCGAAATTATTTTGCGTAGTTAACTTGCGTATTACAGCATCAACTTTATTAGCCACAGTTCACTTAAATATACGCATAATTGCCTTTATTCCGTGAAGGGTTATATTGAATTAAAATTCCAACATCGACAACAAATAAATCGCTAGTCTGGTGGTAAAGAATGCTTCATAATCTCTACTTGTCGCAGGTTGTTAATTTGTTTCGAATTTAGTTATAGTAAAATAGACACAGTCCGCCTGTCTATTCGTTGATCTAGTGCACGTTAGTATCCATTGGTTATTGGTTCAAGCAAGCCTTGGCTCATGCACCTGCTCCGAATTATGATTTGCCATAGGATTGTGTTGTGATCAATGTGATCAGCTCGTACCAAAGTTAGCGTGAGCCACCTGAACTGGCAACGATCTTTTTCTAACGTGCTCTACATCAGCGAATTCAATCTATTAGTCCAGGCTAAAAATTAGCTAGGTATCACCTGGAAGGAAAGTTAATCTCATGTGTTTTTTTTCTAGACGCAATGTTCCCGGAACCACCGTAGGTGGCGTAGCTCACGACTAGGGCTTTGGCGGAACTCTACGGCGGTCCGGTAAGTACGTACATCCTGTTTCTAAAATTGAAAAAAAAAGTTGGCGCAGCGTTTGAAAATTCTCAAGACTGGAATAATACCGAAAGGCATTGTGGGAAAAAGGATGCGGCCCGTAGCGATTGCGTGTTAACTTTTCCGTGTTTGCGACCACCGAAGTACCCGACAAAAACGTTCAATTTTCTCGCTAGGTTCTATAGGTTCAGACCCAATTACGATACCTATCCAAAACATAGTAACGGACCCTCTGATGCAAAAATCTCCATAGAACCCCTTCGTTTTCCGGAGATATTTGAGATTTAGTTTAATTTGCATGCATTCGCTATGACGGACTGATAACGTTAATCTCTTGCGCAGTACTAATTTAGATAATATCTTTCGAAGTCTGTGACACAGATTACACACTTTCCGGACCGCCGTAGCGGAACTCTGTCAATACTTTCGTAGTGAAATACTAGGTAACGACCTAAAACGCCCCAGATATCTTTGATGTAGCCAACATTTTAACATTGTATCGCATGGAACGCCTTCGAATGGTTTCAACAGGGTTGGAGACGCTGAAAACATATGAAACAGCATACATTTGAGCCAAAAAGTGAATTTTATGATTTTATTTCAATGCCCCGTGACGTCACGATAAGCATCGGGGGGGGGGGGGGGATTGTGGTTGTAGCATCGGTTAGGGGAGGACAAATTATCACATGATTAATTAAGCCGTCTTCGGAAGCATTCGGATGCTCGGGAAACGTCATCAAAACAATCTTCTCTCTTCAAATTGATACCAAGTTTGACCGATTTTGGAGTAATTGTTTAGATCTTACAATCGAATCATTATTCTCTACGCAAGAGTGTAAATTTAGAATTTTTGGCGTTGTTTTTAAGTAGGTAAGGTTTACCCAGGCTTAAGCATTATATTTTCAACACCAACAAACAAAATCCCGTTTGGCGCAGCGGCTAGAGCACTCGCCCTGAGACCTCAGGTTCGAACCCCACACGGGGCGCATTTTTTCCCTTCCTCTTTCATCTTCCTATAATTAATCATTTTTAGGCACTAATGGTATTCAAAGTACTAATTAAATTTTTTTCATTTTTTTTTCTCGAAAAATACGTGTTATAGGCCGCATCTGACCGTATCAAATGAATACACTCATACAAGACGAAAAGTATTGTGAATACCATACCGAAGGGTGGTGAAAGCGATACACTAAGCAAATATTATCATGATGATGTATGATGAACATCCGCGTAAATCAGTAAGCGAGAGGATGCATTCCCCGAATGGGTAATGCATCCTCTCACCACCAGAATCCTTCATCAACAACAATCATTCTCCAAGCACAGGAGCATAACACAAAATTATGTGCAACATCAAAACAGTTCAAGACATGTACCAGTACATTTAAATCCCTTCAGCATGCCTTCAACAAACAACCCAAGGGCCCTTGGAAGTTATTTGGAATTTTCATTATTGATGAGATATCTATGCATTTATTGGCAGATGTCTATACCCATCATGCCCCCCCATGGGCCCCGGGGGATGCGCCACAACATCTATAAATGTACAGCTGGCCCCTTCATCTGGTCAGACGCAACACATGGCAGCTAGGCATATCTCTAGTTCCAAAAACTCTGGATCAGAATTTTATGAGGAATAAGAATATGTTAGGTAAAAAGCCGAATCCTTAACGCATCCTCAAAGTGGGGGGGGGGGGACTTAAGGGGGGGGGGGATTTTTCGGGGGTCAAAAAATTAAGAAAATCCTATATATGGTAAATATGAAGACAAATAAGATTTACTGACCGCTGGTGACATAAGAATTAAGCTTATTAGTATTTAAGTAAATGTAGTTGATGTAGTAATGTACGAGGGTAAATAGTTGTAGGGGGTCACTAAATGACCCCCTTTTTAAGAAATACACTGAGAATTGCTTAAAATATACAAAAATAGCACAATTGGGAAGTAATTTGTTCAATCCGGAACAATAGTTTCAGGGATGGTAGAGTTCATCTATGGAGGTCTGGTGAGGTGGCAAAATGCAGTATTTGGGGTGGCAACACATGGAGGAGGGGGGTGCACTTCAATATGCGACTTATATGTGCCTACCAGATGGTACGAAACAGCTTTTAGTGTGGAAGGACAGTTTATCTCATGTGGTTTTTCTAGATCAGAATTTTATGAGGAATAAGAATATGTTAGGTAAAAAGCCCTTTTTTTTTTTTTTTTTTTTATTAAGAAAATAAAAACCTACCCCAGTTAGGAAGTAAGTAATTTGTTCAATTCTGAACATTAGTTTCAGGTGATAGTATATTTCGTCTGTGGAGGTCTGGTGAGGTGACAAGAGGGTAAAATACAGTATTTTGGGTTGGCAACCCATGGGGGGGGGCACTTGATATAAGTTTGTCTTATATGTGCCTACCAGGTGGTACGAAAATAGCTTTCAGTGTGGGATTATTCATATATATATAGAAGTGGTCATTTATGTTGATATTGTGAGAAAAACGGATCATTGGTTGTAGATTGAAGCGAGATGGGGGGGGGGGTCGTTGGGTATCAGTTTGATGTAAAATGGGGTTTAAGGACAGGCATTTAATATCCAACAAGATATGGAAGTGCCTTTCCCACCACCACCACGAGGGTAGCAAAAATATATGCTGCATGGTACATCAGTTCTCAATTATCATTACAAATTGGGTTGCAAAACATTACCATTTTAAATAAACAATTCACAGTCGTCTAGTTATTTTGTCTTACACACCCCACTGCTTCATGTGATAACAAAAACGTTTCACGGGGAGAATTAAGGAAAATACTATATAATGCATTTGAAGACAAAGAATCTAGCTTATTTAGGTATTTAAATATATATACTTGATTTAGTAATGGTATGACAGTGAATTCATATAAAGTTGTAGGGGTGAATGACACCGGAAAATTACTTAAGACACAACAAAATACTGTTGGCTTTTTATGTAATTCAGGGACAAAAGTGTTATAGGTGATCAATATGCTCGTAAATGTTCCTCTTAAAAAGGTCAGTAGGTGACAGGGCTTACAGCAATGCGGCCCAGCCTATGGAACTCTTTGTCCATCTCTGTTCGCCACTTCAGGTCTAAGAAGACCTTTTAAGAAGCTCCAGAAACTCACCATTTCCTAAGAGTTGAGCATGTCCTTAAATTGGTATACATTGCTTCACATGAATTTTCTCATTGATTGTGCTGTATCATACCATACATTAGATGTTAAGTGTGCATCTCATATTACATCACTCTTAAAATAAATCTATCATAATTACCATGTTTTATACGCTAAATTGTCATTTTTTATTTGTAAAGCGCCTTGACCTTAATTTGATAAGCCCCTGTATCAGATTTTTGTATTGTAGAAGGGACCCCTAAACCACTTGAAAACAGAACTCCTTATCCGTGCTGAATGTAAATTCTCTAGTGTGATGGTAAACATTTTAAGACGTCCACCTGGGAAATGATTAACACCAACAATACTAGCATCATGACACCAAACGTAATGTTATATTTTTAAATAAACCCACCATCCCATGAATTGTTTTGCATAAAAGCCCTAAAAACTGCTAACAAATGAATATTTTGGTCAAAGTGTAACATAGACAACTTGAAAATGTATCACTTGAAATTGAAAATTCTGCTTAATTAAAGCAGTACTGCTGCGTTATATTAACTTAGGAAGTTGAACACTTAGAACGATGACAATTTGTTGAGGCTTTCCTGCAATTTTTTCGTATTCCAATAAGGTCCTGTTACATCTCTTTCCCAGGTATGCCATTAGCGCTTCCCCCAAATTCCTGTGCACTTTTCAACCTCGTTTTTCCACTTGGCAATGTCATCATAATTCCAGAGACAGGGTCAACCTTCGGCAACAATGTTGTGCTCTCTCTTGCAAACTGCACCTCCAGCTTCATCATTTGCTGCTTTTCACTGTCACCCAAAGCTGGATCTTCAAGAAACTGCTCGACACCCTCACTGTCAGTGAAAGGCCCTCCAATGCTTTTCAGCTTGTCCAGAATGTCCAACCTCTTCCTCTCATTTCTCTGTGCCATTTCCTGCTTTTCCCCACCTCATTTTGTCTGCTCCAGCGCAGTTCAACCTCACGTTTGGCTTGGGCAGCCGCTTTGAACACCTGAAGGAAGGAATCTGTCCAGCCGCCAGCTCTTGGCTCTTTTGCAGGATAATTGACCTACTGACTGCATTTAATGTGCGTAACTTCCTCAGGCGGTAGTCTACTTTACCGCATTGTCTCTCCATTCCTATGCGGATCATATGTGCCCTCTTCAATGTCCTCAGGAACAGCTTTGAAGAGCTTTCTTTTCTTTCCTCTGGAATCCATCACACCAGTCTCTTGCTGCATTCTATTAGATGTGTCATTTTATTTGTTATTTTTGAACACTGCTGCTGTTGTTTTCTTCACTGCTGCTGATATGAATATCGCCAGACTCCATAAGGAAGCCAGTAATATTCTCCAATGTCTTGTATTGAAACTGCTCATTTCTTTGTCTTCTGTAGCCTTACTGTCTCTCCTTCAAGCGCTGAGCTCTCATTGCACTATGGTACCAAACATGGTCCACACGTTTAGAACAAAACATTTTCCTCTCTGTCTTCTGCTCTTCATTTATACTCCATGTAATTCATGCTGACTTCCCATTCTTTCTCCACGATTTTTCCGCCGGACAGTACTGGATGTTAAGTTAATTTGATCCAGATCCAGAATTATTTACGGAAAAATATCGCGCCGGGACAAGGTAAAGTATTAAATACTATGAACTAAACCATTGGCCTCCACGCGTGACATTATATATTTTTTATTATACTGAATATTAATATTATTTTACATATGTTAATCATTAATTCTGAAACAGCTGTGAAAATGTAAGCAATTTCATTTTGCGTGGAAGAACTCAGCATCCGGCCTCGTTCTTCCACTTAAAATAATGGTATCGCCTTGGTTTCAATTCGTCGTCAAGAGAGTACCGGTTCCCCAAATCATACCTTTATTCTCTAATTTACGAGTACAGTCTCCCGATGTTCAGACTTCCAGTGTGAATGAACTATATATTCTGAAAAAAAAAATCGGTAAAAAAAAAAGGGGCTTATCTCGGTTTGCACATCAGTTCACATGAGGCGTTTGTTTGTTGTAAGAGGCTGTTAAAGGCAAGCACATTATTTGGTTATCCAAATTTTATTCGTTTAATCTTCACAGTTTATTTGACATTTTAAAGACCAGCCGAATGGTAGTTTGCTCGAGTCTGTTATTGCTGGGGCAATAACATATTTGGACTACTGCCAAGCATTAAGAAAAATAAACTTTACTGTTTAGTTTGGGTAGTGTTAAGAAACTGAGGTTTGAACTTTACGCGGCTTTTGATGCAGCTATCATTACACATGTGATTATTTGATCCAATCACCCAATACCACTGCTAGTGAAGTACCAGTCAATTAATAGGGATCAGCCCCATCCAAGGGCTTGTTTTCGAAGCCACAACACATCAAATGAAGTTAAGCCAATGCTTAACGCATTTTACCCGTTAACACATTACTTACAGCACACAATATGCTCACTTCGGACCAGTCTGGCTTCAGGCCTCAAAAAAGCTTTCGATACGGTCCACCATAAAACACTTCTCCGAAAACTGGCTCTGCTGGGTGTGACTGGCCTGGAGCTAGTTAACTTCTTACCTTAGTGGTAGTTTTCAAAATTAAAGACGGTGTTCCTGATCACTTTCCTGTTTTCCTATTTGTTGTCAGGTCCCTCAAGGATCAATTTTGGGTCCGTTATGTTTTAGCATATACATAAACGATTTGCCGATTTATATTAACATGAATAATACCAAAATCTGCTTCTACACTGATGATGCCCGTTTTGTTAGGAGTATAAGTGTTCATGAAATTAATACGATTCTTAATGAGCAGCTCAGCAATGATCCAGATTGGTTGTGTAGAAATAAACTCACACTTAATAATGTACAAAACCAAAGGTGATGTTGTTTGCTAGTACAATCAAGCTACACAGAATCAGGGGCCAGCTTGAGGTTAAACTCAATAACTCTGCCATTGAGCAGGCGAATAGTTTTAAATACCCCGGTGTTTATTTGGATCCATCTATATCCTGGGTTAGCCATATCAATAATATTCGCAACATAGTTAACAGAAAATTGGGTTTCATATATTGGTCCAGGCAGGTATTTTCTTAATGAAAACGTCTTAAAAAATCTACGATTCTCTTATACTTCTTATTGTGATACTGTATGGCGAAATGCTTGTCAAAATATACACTAATCCAGTTTTACACATTCCAACACCTCACTGGCAGCCATAGCTGGGGTGCATCCTGCTTGAATTCACCCAAATGTGCAGATTAAGTGTAGCTTTTGAATTATACTTAATCAAGCGTACAGACGTACACAAGATTTGGGTAGGTTTTGGGTGGAGGCCCCCAGTAATGGCGGATCAATTCTGACCATCATTTGGCTGGTCGGATTTGTCTATACTCTAAGTTGTACAAGTTTGAAAATAGGACTGTTAGGAGATTTCCAACTGAACACTTGCTCAGTTGCCTTGGGTGGGCTTCATTTTTAGTACACAACCATCCATATATAAATGCATGGCGGTGCAGGCCCACAGACACTTGCACGCAATATTTTTGATAACATTTCTGATATTTCAAGGTACAGTACAAGAGGGTAACCTCAGACCATTAAGACCCAAAACAGGTGCTGGTAAAAGAACTTTTAAGTACCGTGTCTCTGTGGCATGGAATGAGCTCCCTTCTGCTGATAAATTACCCATTATCAACAAGTAAAAATGTTCTTAGATGGTCTAAAATCATAATGTGATTTCTCTCACCTTGCATGAAGTTCCACCCATACATTAGTGCAATATAATTAATTTATGTACTATCATAATGTCGTCATGCATTGTGCACTATGTAAGTATGACTTTTTTATTTTTTTTTTTAAACGAAGTGTTATTTTTAATATTTTTAACAACACTTGCGTTTTTATGTAACATTCTTTGTGAATCTTGGTTATAGTTTAAGGGTTTGAGGGGTGTTGGTTATTTGTGGACAGTGTGGGTATTCTTTGTGTGTGTGTGTGTGTGTGTGTGTGTGTGTGGTGTTGCGTTTGTGATGTGTGTGTGTCTGTGTGTGTATAATTGTGGATGGGTGCCGTTTATGGGTGTTATGGGATTTTTTGGATGTGGGTTGGTTCGTGAGGTTTCTTGGTGAGGTTGGAGGGATGGCTTCAAATGTTTTGTACATGCTTTTGAATATCATTAGTTAGTGTTGGGAATTGCGTTGGGTGGGTGTGTTTGGAAATTCTTTTTACCCTTTATTTCTCGTTGAGGTCTGGTTGGGTGGGTGGTTATGAAGGTGGAAATCATCTTTCTGTTTTTTATGCTTGTTAGATGTTTTTGTTATTAGATCTGTTTTAATGTATGGCATGTGCAGTGAATTATCTCCCAGGTTTTCGAAATAAAATATAAATAAATAAATAAATAAATAAATAAACGTTTCCCGCGTGTGAGGAGAATATTTTGAAAGTCCCAGTTACTGGCAACGTTCACGATCGATCGATTTCTACCGGAGGAAACGTTTTGAACAGCGTTGACTAGTTGGGAGAGGAGGCAGAAAAAAAGAAACATGTGCTCGATTCACCTGTTTCATGAACGAACTAAGATAATCTGGCCTTTCATGTTGATATCATTTTACATAGAGAGTGCACAAACTTCTGTGTTCCTTCGTATCCAAAACACGGGCGCTCAAAAGTCAGTAGCGATGTTGCGGCTCCCGTCGTACGGTACTCATACAATAGGCTTCTTTTGAGGCGCAGCAGCCAACTTGAAAAGAAGCCTATTGTATGAGTACCGTACGACGGGAGTCGCAACATCGCTAGTAACATTCAACTCATCTGTTGCATTGAATACCACACTGAAGCAAATACGATTAGCCTGAATGTTTGAGAGTTAAAATATAGCTATTATGCGCTTACCTTGACTCGAATGCTTTCATTAAAGGAAATATGTCAAGATTTTTGTCAAGCTCAGTTTGACTTACATTCATAAAATATATGTACGTACATCACGAATTCCCGAAAAAATAATACAATTTGATGTAAAATTAACAAAATAGAGGCATTTTAATTTTTGCTTTTTTGACATACGAAGAAAACGGGCGGATTTTTCGCCACGTTTTTTTTTTTTTTTTTTTTTTTCTGTTTTTTATGCTTGTTAGATGTTTTTGTTATTAGATCTGTTTTAATGTATGGCATGTGCAGTGAATTATCTCCCAGGTTTTCGAAATAAAATATAAATAAATAAATAAATAAATAAATAAATAAATAAATAAATAAATAAATAGTTTTGCATTCAACGTCTCCCCGCGTGTGAGGAGAATATTTTGAAAGTCCAAGTTACTGGCAACGTTCACGATCGATCGATTTCTACCTGAGGAAACGTTTTGAACAGCGTTGACTAGTTGGGAGAGGAGGCAGAAAAAAAGAAATATGTGCTCGATTCACCTGTTTCATGAACGAACTAAGATAATCTGGCCTTTCATGTTGACATCATTTTACATAGAGAGTGCAAAAACTTCTGTGTTCCTTCGTATCCAAAACACGGGCGCTCAAAAGTCAGTAACATTCAACTCATCTGTTGCATTGAATACCACACTGAAGCAAATACGATTAGCCTGAATGTTTGAGAGTTAAAATATAGCTATTATGCGCTTACCTTGACTCGAATGGGGCTTTCAATTAAAGAACTATGTCAGATTTTGTCAAGCTCAGTTTGACTTTACTTCATAAATATTTTAACCTGTTTAAAAAAAATAAAAAAAATAATACAATTTGATGTAAAATTAACATAAATATAGGCATTAATTAATTTTTGCTTTTTGAGATACGAAGAAAACGGGCGGATTTTTTCGCCACGTGCTTCATTGATCAAAAGCGCCCAAGTGTTGCCGTACTCGTGACGCGTCAAAGTGATGACCAAAACATCGTGTGACTCGAATTGTTTATTGCTGACACTGTAATAATGAAGGATTAATGTCAAGTAATAATCAATTATAAAAATAGTTAACAGAATGACATTTTGTTGCCACTAATTATTATTAAGTGGCAACATGCGATGTGATGGTCACAACGACGTAAATTATGGATGTGTCACACTTTGACGTCACCATTTGCCCGCGATGTTGATTTTCGGAATCGTTTTCGAGTAAGCTATTAGGCGAAATTGAAAAGGGCAAAATACTCAACAAATGTGGACAATTTCAACTTGATTTTTGACTTCTATGCTAATCTCACGTTACTTAAGCGGTCCATCCATACTCAAATTGTCCAATATTCAGAATCATGACTTTTTTTTTAAAAAAAGTAAAAAATTTGATTTTTCTCTGCTATCGGACAACATGTTTCAATAGAGATGCCTGAATTTTACTTTGGGCTCCTTCTTCGGTCACGTTTTGTGACCAAAAACCGGCCGATTTTTTTTCCATTTCAAACCCAACATGCTGTTTTGTCAACATAACCAATCTGTTATGTACTTTTATTTACATTATTCATATCTTTTGTGTCCTAAGCCTTACCAAAAATAATATTTTCCACTTTCACTTGATTTTTTTTTTATTTTGTCATTGGGGGGCAAATAAAGTTCCGGGTCACGTTGGGTGTGACCATCATAAGTCACACCGTGACAAACTTTTGGGGGCAACCATTACAAAAATAACCAATCTACCAAAAGTGGAAACAATTTCTTTTTGTTTTAGGTTTTGACTGAAGTTATTAATAATGTAAAACAGTAAAAAACAGATTGGGTTACTTGACAAAAACAGCCATTGGAAGTAAAGTAAAAATTCACCGGTTTTGGTCACAAACGTGACGAAGAATGGCCCATTTCCCTTCCACCACTGCACTGCCGCCATTCAATGTCTATACCTGTTGGAAAAGTACTAGAGGTGACACGATGGTTGAATCTACTATAGATTTCTTCTGTTAGTCGCTCGATTGAAGTATCACTCTGTTTTTTGGCTCAAATGTTGGCAATGAAATTTTTTATTTACATAGCGAGCGAGCGAGATATACTTATACAAAATCGCAAAATCGTAAGAAATCAAATATTTAATGTACACTTTGGGATGTCGTTACACATTCCTGGGGGCTTCCCCCCCCCCCCCCCACTGGTAGGGGCGTGTTTACCGCAATGACGCGTGTTTTGTATACTCGATCGCCGCTGATATAGGAGCTGGTGAAAGTTTGGTCATATCCATTAGGTTAAATAGGGAAGAAGCTTTTTAACTGTCCAAAAGTCGCTTCGCTGCTACTACTCAAAAGGTGCCTTAAGGAAAGGGCCAAATAGAAACTTAATTTTGTTTACTGTACTTTCTGAATTGAACTTTGTACAGTTTTAATACATCAATTTATAAATCTTCACCCGTCTGTCACTGTAAAGGTGTTAGGAATTAAAGTATTCTTCACATCTTGCATTGTATCCTCGTGGAGCCATATTGAAAGAATTTGTAGGACTACTTAGCATTATACACTGTTGTTTATACTGTTCCTAAACGCTAAATGTTACACTGACAAGTAATTCCCCCATTCCCCGAATTTTCTAGACTAAGACGTTTATTGAAAAAATTTGGGCGACGTTAATTACCAGTTGTGTTTGCATTTTATGTGTTAGCCCAAATTTTAAATTTTTTCCCCCAAATATTTTATCCACCGTGCCTCAACTATTACGAACTACGGTGGACCTATCATAGAAATGGGGCATTGACTATTGTAATTGGTCGTTTTAGTTTTGGTAACGTATGAAAGTAATGATGAGGCCCGCCCCATATCACTGTGTGACAGCGCAAAAACCATTGTTACCAATATTCAGAATTCCATAGCGCAACCTGCGTTTTACGGAGGTAGTATTGCACATTTTACGTACGTTACATTTATTACCATTGATCCTCTATGTTTTGACCACTGCATATCGTATTGACCGTAGAAAACACAGTATTAACAAAGCACGCGGACAAATAGTGCTACAAAGTTTTAATTGCTGTGCGCCCCTCCTAGACAGATTCTTACCCGTAATAAATTACAGGTTGTCCCCCTATATCAACGCGAAAATCGTGAGTATAGGTATATGGTGTTTATATAAAAAAAAAAACGGTCTCTAACACGCTATCGCAACGTACCTATCTCCCTTGTTGAACTGTTAATATCCAAGTGTGTATTTATGAGGTTTTGGACCCAAGGAATTTCAAATTCCAACGGATGATTTTAAAATATGTCGAGCTACATGTGTAAAAAACATTTAGCAACAGTAACCATTTTTCAAATAATAATTCTCTATGGAAACGGGGGTCGCAATTCCTTCCTGTTTCGTAAATAAGATTTTTTTTTGTGTTTGCGAAGCGCGCAATTTAGGCTGGCCGAAAGCATTTTTGTTGCAATTTAATTAATACGCCTCATATAACTCCAAAGGGAAAGGAATAATATAATAAAGTTGACATATGAAAAGTTGAAATCTTGGGAAACGTCTCCACCAGGAACAAAAAGCGTAACTGATTTGGTTCAATGAGATGCTTGTAAACATTTAGCTTCGTTACGATTTGCTTTTAAAACACCACCATGCACGTTCCATTTCCCTAAAGTTGGTCATCTTCCAAAGCTAAGCGATGGAAAAGAAGGGGCAAACGGTGGATTAAAGCGTAAAATTCAAATTGCTCAGACCTCACCCTCGTCTACCTGAGCCATTTTTTGCTAACAACAAACTCCCGAAGGGGGGGGGGGGTGGTTACACCCCCCCTGTGATTTTCGTTACTGAACCGTAAATTTGGTACCAAATGATAGCTTAGAGTTTGTCTTTTTCATTGTGTACCCCCAAAATAAGTACAAACATCCCCATTATGACGTCACCATGACGTCCTATGGTGAGGAAAGTACGAAAATGCCTGAATATAGGGTGGAAATTGTATATTTCGCAATTGTAGCGACTCAAACACCCTAATATAGCTTAAAAGATTTCTTTATATTATAAAAAACTAGTTCATGTTAATACAAGTTAGAGTCTAAAAAACCGCATGAAAATCTGATTTGATTTTCCTAACCCTTTTTGTCGAAATTGAATTTTTCCCACTGTGTGTGTCTATGAAATGGCAGTTTTGTGACTGAAATGCGAACTGTTATGACGTCATTGCTGACGTTATATGCTAGGCATGTTGGTATCATTTTGGTATAAAGGGAAATTAGGAAGACCATAGCTATCTATTTGTTCCAAAATCAAGTGTATGTTATGTTCCTTGTGATTGTGTTAGGATGTTGGTACTTCTCTCAGGAGGGGGGGGTGGTTACCACCCCCTATCGATCACTTTGGGGATCACCCTGTATCTTAACCTATACCCCGGTGGATGTTTGTTTTTGGATTTAAAAGGAGCGGAACATGTCAATTGACAATTACAGGAAAATCATTTGCACCAAAAACAGGGTTTTTTAGCTATAGCCGGGGAAAAAACCTGAAGGGGGGGTAACCACCAACCCCCCCTTCGGTAGACGAGGGTTTAAGATATAACAATTTCATTGTGTACAAACGGCGGTGGTAATGTTGGTAACATACGCCCAATACCCAAACATAACGACCAAATAAACTCAATATATATCTCTGGAATGCTAGATCGGTTGGAAACAAAATACAGCCATATAGTGTGATTATGTTTTAGAATTAAAGGACGTGGAACATATTTGTAATAACGACACATGGCTTGCTGAAACTTGACCATTGTTGTAATAGGCGAAACTATTGCCTGAAGGATATTCATTATGAAATTTCCCTAGAAAGTATAAAAAAACCACGACGAAACTGGTGGCATAGGTATCACCATAAGTTCAAGCATTGAAATCACGTACACCTAGTGTTGTGGAAACGTAGCAACGTTTGAACATACTGGTATTTATCGGAAACTCAGAAATTCGGCTTGTGCAGTTTATCGGTCCCATCCCTCAAACAGAAAAATGTGTTTCAAAAGTGTAAGGCAGTTCCTTGAATGAGTTTGAAACTTTGTAATGGATGAACTAGTGCATCTTGGGTCAAACACTATTTTTGGGTGACTTTAAAAGTCCATGTGGATGTACCTCAAAAGATGATGCGGCTGCGTTTCCTTGAGACACTAACTAGCATGGCCGCATCAGTACATAAGTGGATCAACACATAAAAAGGGAAATACTTTGGACTTGGTGATAGCTCGACCTGAAGTTATTGTGTTATCAAAGAATGCAAAGTTCTACCAAGCTGGGTTCTGTCTTTTAATGTAATTGTTGTTTCATTAATTGTAACAAGCCTAGGCCTGGCAAAGTCCAAATGAGTGTTAGAAATCTTCAAGAGCATGGACAAAGTGCTTTTGCCTCTGATCTTTCATCACGCCTCAGTGATCTGGACCTTGGCGAAACCTCAGTTGACGGGATGCTTGGGAGTTTTTGACAACAGCTTTGTAATGTGTTAGACACTCACGCACCTTCCCAGCTGCGGTCCGCACAGTAAAAGCGTTCACATAACCCTTGTATTAATGAGAGATCAATAATGCCAGGCGTCAGCGTAGAAGTGTGAAAGAAAATGCTTATAAAACCATAATTCCTAATGACCATATCACTGTAGATGAACAGACTAGATCACAAGGATACTAATTCAAATGCTAAGGAACAGTACTTTCAAGACAAACTCAATAATCTGACTGTAAAAAATATGTTTAAAACCTTGGACAAACTGTTGAACAAGAATAGTTAAGCACTCCCTGCGTGTGATGATATGGACCGTTATGTTAACGATGCCCTTGCTCAATTTTTTAACCAGAAAGTTGCCATGATAAGAAATTGATTTGATCTGTCATCTGAACAGGCAATGTGGCATGTTACACCAATGGTTATACGGTAATAGGTCATATACATGAGGTCATGTCGGAGTTCAATGTAGGTTACTGTTGAAGATGTTTGTAACGGTTATAAACAATGCCATCTAAATCTTGCCAACTTGATACTGTACCAATGGGATTGTTTTCTTTCAAGGACAGTGTGGATGTATCGTAAAACCATTTAACCGCTATGACTCACAATCATTCATTTAGAAGCGGCACTGTACCAGCGAAGCTCCGTGAGGCTGTCGTAAAGATGTATAGCCACTTTAGACAAGGAGGTTTCAAAGAACTACCGGCCAGTGTCTAATGCCAATGACATCTCCACAATATGGCGAAAATTGTTTGCAATCAATAAAGAGGCCATTTAAATCGCAATGACCTTCTACAACTACTCCAGTCTGCGTATAGAGAATTCATAGCACAGAGAACGGCCATCTGGCGTGGGAGAACTGATTATGTAATGAAGCTATGTAATAGAAAAAGGGTTTGCTGTCGTACTTTTAGGATTATCGGCCGCATTTGACACGGTGGACCACCGTATATTGTTCAATCGGTTCGTCCACCTATGAATTCAAAGTAAAGTTCTCGCTTGGATTTCTTCTTCCCTTAGCGACCGCTCATTCCGCAGGTTGCATTGGAAATTCGTCTTCATCGAGTCAACCCTCTCTTTATTGGAAGGCCTACGGGGATCTGTGGTAGCGCCCCCTCTTCTTATTTTGATACTTGCTGCTTGGTTGTAACATGCTGCAGCAACTTACAATATTCACCTCATATGTATGCGGATGACATTACAGTTGTACTTAGGAGTTCGATCAAAGGGAGAGGAGTGTAACAAACTGCCATTAGCCTGTTGTCATAAATGTGTTGGTGATAATCAGTGAAGGATGATAGATGAATTAAACTGGAAAATAAATGATGAAAAACCCGGAGTTTTTCTTGCTTATTCCGTGTTAACTCCAACTTTTTAAGAACTAACACAATCAACATTGGGAAACAGTATCATTTCACAGTCTGCAACAATAAGAAATCTTGGCGTGATATTCGACAGTTGTATGTCCATGTCGGAACATTTGAAGTCCATCATAAATCCGCCAATATATACAGAATTCGTCGCTTCATCACGGTTGAAAGTTGTCAACACCTTGTCCGTTCATTGATTTTATCTCGTATCGATTACGCCAACTCAGCACTGTACGGTATTTCCGTGGAAGATCACTAAGAAACTTAAAACCAATACCAAATCAGAGCTGCTACAAGTCATTTTTGGATTAGGTAGAAAGTGCACCCATCATCCCAACTTCTCAAAGAACTTCATGGCTGCCTGTTCATCACCTGCAATGTCTTTAAACTCATGCTTCTCACATACAAAAGTTTTCCACGGTACTTAATTCTACCGCGTACCGTTGAACTCCTCAATGTTCATATTCGGGTTAAAAGTCTGAGATCTGGGAGCGAGGTTTTCGATTGACATCCCTCGTACAAATCATCAGGACATATGGAGAAAGAGATCAGTGCAGCTGCTCCTCGTCTATGGAATTCAACTTCCACTAAACATCCGTCAGTGGCACATCATTACAGGCTTTCAAAAAAGCCTGAAGATGCCTTTATTCCCGTCTTAACTTTGTTCTACACGACCTCTCTCAGACTTGTGTCTTTGCATTTTCAAATGTTGTCATTATATTTTATTTCAATTTTGCTGTACTTTTTATGACCTGTAAATTAAGCTGTCTGTACAAGAAATATGGTGTATGTACTTAAATTGAGTTTTATAATTATGCTTGTGCAGTGCTTTGACCTTTTGCATAAGGCGCTTTATAAATGCTGTTTTTTATTATTTATTTGATTATTATTATTATTATTATTATTAAATACACCAAAATCTTTTGAGACTCACTATCTGCAAGTTGATTAAATTTGTTATGGTCACAAGTCACGTTTTGCATAACTAAGCATTCAATCTGTTGGTGCCTCTCCAAGCAATTAACAGTCTGTTTTTACACCACTGCTACACAACGAAAATTCAGGATGATTTTCTTTTGTTGTTGTTTAGATCTCAAGTTTAACTTTAAGTAATGATTACAGCGTTCTAAGAAATTAAGTTTAATTAACCTACTTATGGATCAGTGTTTCACACGGATTCGTTTTGATGAGGTGCGCGTCATAAAGCAAGTACTAAGCAAGTGCCAAACAATGGTAATACTTCTAATGGCGTTTTACTTCCGCAATTAGGTTAATCTCAGGTAAACGATTTGATGTATGGTATCTCACTTTACCGATGTAATCAAGGGTTTCAAAGTAGGAACACTCATTGCCTCACTGTATTGTAAAATGCCAAGATTGAAAATTAAAATCTAACAGGATCATATCTTGATATATCCTAGGTACTCCAAATGTCTTAGATTAAAAACAATCTATTGATTGCTCGAGGACAAGTTTTAGATTAAAACTTAAATCCAAAGACATTGAAATATATACTAATAGATTATAAAACGTACAAACTCCACTAGCAATGGTACCATGTTATGCTAATAGTTCCAAGGTGTCCTGTGTAAAATTACAAATTGTCCAATTTTTGGTTCAAACTTCTCTCAAATTGTGTCAGGGCATTACAATAAAAAGTGGTATACTGAATCTGTTTTTGATAGTTCAATATTTGCTTTCAGACTTTTGGCTCCCCCCTCCGGGATAACCCTTTTAAGATATTCATTTCAATTGAAATGTGCTGCCGTAATAATATTCAATTTGTCATAAGAAGCAAGTATACATTATAACATATGTTATTCGTGTAATCTGTCCATGGGTTAATCTTCACGAACTGTTTGACACCAACATTTTGCCATTGAGTCTCTTACCATTGCTAGGGCATTACATATTTGGACTACAGGCCGGCGTTAAGAAAAACAACTTAACTGTTTTCTTTGGGTTGTGTTAAGAAGTTGAAGTAGTGCTTGAACTTTTTACGAGGTTCGTTGCAATCATTACACTTGGGATCATTTTGTAAGTATGTAAATATGCCTTTATTTTAGTGAAAGAATCATAAAAAAAAATAGTCACTTAATGTTAGTGGAATAGTAAACTAGTTCTTAAAATAAAAACAAACTAATTATGTTCTTGTAGCCTTGACAGAATAAAGAAATATTATTAATTGAGGGAAGACGAAGAAATTTTGCAGAGTGGAATGACCAACAGAACAAGTAGATGTTAGCAACTGTGGCACTTCTAATATAAGAGAATGACGTACATATGATTGAAGCATTTTAGACGTTATCAAATACACGTTCTTTATTCTATTGATTATTTCAAAGCACCAAGAACCGCGCGGTCAAGCAGCAATATAGCAAAAAATTGTGTCTACCAATTACAACTGTGTTGCAATCAAGAAAAAATCAATTTTGAGTGTAACAAAGTCATATCTACACCTAATTAGACCTAATTGGCCTAATAATTATGCAATAAATCGAGCCTTATACTTGTAATATATGGTAAACTATGCGTATTTTTTACCTTTGTGAACTAAGTATCGAGCGTGCTATTGAGTGGAAGAAGGTCATAACTACATTTTTGGATATGTTATTAAACTTTTTGTGGCCAATTAGCAATTTGGAAAAAAAAGCCTTCTGCTATCACTGCTATAGTTAATCATAAAAGAAAATAAAAATGAGGTACTAGGACCACAAAATGTACCTTAAATAGAAATAACTTCCCAATTTGAATGTTAAAGGACAGGCAATACTGAAGGCGAAAATGATATTCGGCCTAGGGATTCGGTAAAGCTGTGCCCGAGACGTGGGACGCGAAATTATTTTGCGTAGTTAACTTGAGTATTATAGCAGGGGACTGTAGTGAAAGAGTGTGCGCTTCCGGATAAAATTGTGATTTTTTGCACAAGTACTTTGGCATTGATAATCCATAAATTGATGGAAGCACATGCCAACCCCCTTTAACGGGCCCCAGCTTGGGTTTCAAGGTTATACAGGGGTCAAAATTTTAAAATGCTCCGATTGGGTTGAAAAACACACCATGATATTTGTCTGGTTACAAGGATTCCAAACAAAAAGGTATAGTTTACACTATCCATGGCTTATAGTTTCGGAGTTATGGGGTCAAAAGTTAAAACTTGCTTTGATTCAGCTAATATGTGGTGTAAATTGTTTCCCTAGCTTAAAGGATTGAAATAAGGAATAGTTTGCCTTATCTGTTTTGAGTTGGGGATCATCCCGGTGTGAAAGCAGATATAGTCCGGCGGGAGCCACAGTCCGGGCTTTATAAACGATAACGGAATAAAGCGTGAAACTAATGTTGCGCGAAGAGTCAACTGAATCGAGTGTCCTATCCTTTACCGTTGTAGGCGGACTATGAGTACGCCGGACTTCTACACCGGTCTGTTACCTGCACTCATCACTCTAGGTACGAGAGTCCTTTAGTGTGAAGGTCAACATTTTAAGACTTCCACCTGGAAAATGATTAACACCAACAATACGAACATTATAACACCAAACTTAATGTATATTGTTCAATATACCCACCACCCCATTAATTGTTTTGCATAAAAGCCCCAAAACTGCTAACAAATGAAGATTTGAGGCTTTCCTGATTTTTTTTTTTCATATTCCAATAAGGTCCTGTTACTTCTTTTTCCCAGGTATGCTATCAGCGCTTCCCCAAATTCCTGTGCACTTTTTAACCTCCTTTTCCCATTTGGCAATGTCATCATAATCCTAGAGACAAGGTCAACCTTCGGTAACAATGTTGTGCTCTCTCTCTCTTGCAAACTGGACCTCCAGCTTCATCCTTTGCCGCTTCTCACTGTCAGTGAAAGGCCCTCCAACGCTTTTAGCTTGTCCAGCATGTCCAACCTCTTCTTCTCATTTCGCTGTGCCATTTCCTGCTTTTCCCCAGCTCTTTTCTCAAACCTCTCTGTCATTTTGTCTGCTTCAGCGCAGTTCAAACTCACGTTTGGCTTGGGCAGCCGCTTTGAACCCCCTGAAGGAAGGAATCTGTCCAGCCTCAAGCTCCTGGCTCTTTTGCAGGATAATTGACCTACTGACTGCATTCAATGTGGGTACCTTGCAGCAGTAGGTTGGTAAGCTTCTTAACTTCTTCTATGTGCTCCGCTGATACTGCAATCAGACCTCTTCTTTGTAATTTTACTTTGCACCTAGGCATATGTCACTAGACACTCCTGGCTTATGAAGCTTGTGAAGTCATCACTGGTGGACTGACCCAAACCTGCATGCAGCCCCTTGTAAAATTTCCTGAGCTGGGTATGAGTAGCATCTGTAGCTATGGTCCTAGC
The DNA here is from genome assembly GCA_023653785.1 of Ophioderma brevispina. Classification (NCBI taxonomy): domain Eukaryota; kingdom Metazoa; phylum Echinodermata; class Ophiuroidea; order Amphilepidida; family Ophiodermatidae; genus Ophioderma; species Ophioderma brevispina. The sequence goes on along the minus strand of JAMKCH010084885.1, from coordinate 8,274 downwards.
ATAGAAGGGCTCCACCAAGTGCACACCTAGGCAAGCAAAAACCACAAGGCAAGCTAGGCGGTTGTTGATATGCGGATTCTGACTAAGAAACTCCCTCAGGCCAGGTGGTCATATTTGTAGATAAGGACTGCTGCTGCTCTAGAGAGATACCAGAATCTGCTATCTTTATAGGCAAACAGGACACTAAATACATTCATTTGCTTCAGAAAGACAAGGAATTCCTTGTAGCGGTTCCATGGTTTGTGAGAGAATCGAGGTGCTACCAACTTTAGGCACATGTTAAGTGCTTGTCCAGCCAGGCTTGCATTCTTGCTGTCCATCTCCCATCAACCGGAAACCCTTCGAAACCTCTACATCTTCATATCTGCCTTCACCAGCCTCATAACTTTGTTCATCGCACTGCTGAAGCTCAGCAACTTTGAGAAGGCGTTATTGTGTTCTGTGCTATCCGTGATGCGTGTATTCACAAGCTTATAAACATCCTCCACGTTGACTTATCTGACTGATGCGAATATTTCAAAACCCATATCCACCTGTTTTGCTATATCTTGAGTTTTCTCTCCATGAATTTGCAGAATGGGTAGAGGTAATGGATTACCCTAGCCTACATGTAGACCTTGGGTCATGAATTGGCCAACACTTTTCTCTGTGGTACTGTCTGAGGCGTGTGTTATCTTCTCCCCTTTTCTCCCCATCTCGCCTTTTCTATCTTGTCAATAAGAAGGCCAAGATTCTGGGCCTGCAAAGCTTTTCTAATGCATTTGTGACATCGCATAGTGTCTATTCAAAGATCGCATCAGATTCTGCTTGGCATTTCCATGATCGCTCAAACATTGAGTTGCCAACCTCAATGGTAGCTGCACTTGATTCACTCACAGAAAGACCTCTTCCTGAAAGATATGCCACAGTTTTATAAAACTCGTCGTGCACATTTCTCTCTGAGGTTCGTATGTGTCGGGAATCGTGGGGGAGCGGATCACATGTGTCCTCATCAATGTCCTCAGGAACAGCTTTGAAGAGCTTTCTTTTCTTTCCTCTAGAATCCATCACACCAGTCTCTTGCTGCATTCTATTAGATGTGTCATTTTATTTGTTATTTTTGAACCCTGCTGCTGTTGTTTTCTTCACTGCTGCTGCTGATATGAATATCGCCAGACTCGATAAGGAACCCAGTAATATTCTCCAATGTCTTGTTTTGAAACTGCTCATTTCTTTGTCTTCTGTAGCCTTACTGTCTCTCCTTCAAGCGCTGAGCTCTCATTGCACTATGGTACCAAACATGGTCCACACGTTTAGAACAAAACATTTTCCTCTCTGTCTTCTGCTCTTCATAGTATATATACTCCATGTAATTCATGCTGACTTCCCACTCTTTCTCCACGATTTTTCCGCCGGACAGTACTGGATGTAAAGTTAATTTGATCCAGATCCAGAATTTCACAAGTTATTTACGGAAAAAAAATATCGCGCCCCACCAACAGTCTTCTTCGTATACAATTACAAATGAAGAGTGCCGCTCATCACTCTCATTACTGAATGGTGACGTCATATTTGTGATACAGCTTGGGGAGATTTCGGAAATTCTGAAATATGTGTTCATGACGTTCTAGAGGCCTCAGGTGGTTAAAATTATATGCGCAATGATAATGGGAAAATCCGGTATGGTCTCGGCTATCGGAAGCTGAAAACAGAATTTAAATAAGACTTTCCGTTGTTTAGTATTGGTGTTTTTTTGTGTTAGTAACGTTGCGCCATGAGTCAATCCTGGAAATTGAAGGTTGAAAAAGTACTCCTAAATAATCGTAGATTATGCGCGATATAATGTGACTAGTGAGATGTACTATCTGTGTCGGTATTACTTAGATCGTTCCTGAACCCACAGTGTCATCATTGCAAGGTGACATTTAATTTTACGAAGGTGACATAGCAAATATGCATGGCTATTTTCCGGCAGTGGAACCAAGTTTGAATTGGGAAATGCAATGAAAGTATTGATTGCTGTCATAATTATATGCGAGGAACCGTGTATGTGGCGCGGTCAAGCATGGTTTGCATGACACGTACAATGTACACACAGATTTACTCCATTCGGTTGTGTGCATATTGCAACGCGGTGAATTTGCCGTCGGTGACTAGCGTCGGTGACTTGTCACTAGATACTTTTATACAGGCTTCAATAGAGAGCTTTGTTTGTGCACCCTGGACAAGGTAAAGTATTAAATACTATGAACTAAACCAATGGCCTCAACGCGTGACATTATATATTTTTATTATACTGAATATTGTTTAATAGTGTTTAATATTTTTTTACATATGTTAATCATTAATTCTGAAACAGCTGTGAAAATGTAAGCAATTTCATTGGCTGATGCCCGGGTTCAATTCGACAATTGAACCCAGTTTGACACCGGCGACAAAATTATTTTTCCACTTAAAATAATGGTATCGCCTTGGTTTCAATTCGTCGTCAAATTAAGAGAGTACCGGTTCCCCAAATCATACCTTTATTCTCTAATTTACGAGTACAGTCTCCCGATGTTCAGACTTCCAGTGTGAATGAACTATTCTTAAAATAGAAAGTGGGTTATCTTCTGTTTGCACATCAGTTCACATGAGGCGATTGTTTGTTGTAAGAGGCCGTTAACCCTCGTCTACCTGAGCCATTTTTTGTAACAAAACTGCCGAAGGGGGGGGGGGGTGGTTACCACCCCCCTGTGATTTTCGTTACTGAACACCCGATTCCTGTAAATTTGGTACCAAAGGATAGCTTAGAGTTTCTTCTTTCCATTGGTACTAAAGTAAGTACCAACATCCCCATTATGACGTCACCATGACGTCATATGTTGAGGAAAGTCCGAAAATACTGAATATAGGGTGGAAAATTGATATTTCGCAATTTTATCGACTCAAGCACCTTATTATAGCTCTAAAATGCTTTCATTATATAAAACTAGTCATTTCCCATCATATAGAGTCAAAAACCGCATGAAAATCTGATTTTCCTAGCCTTTGTGGCGAAAAATTGATTTTTTTACTGTGTGTGTCTATGGAAATGGCATTTTTGCTGACATGCGAACTTTATTGACGTCATTGTGACGTAATCCTAGGCATGTTGGTACTCATTTTGGTATCAATGGAAAGAGGAGGACCATAGCTATCTATTGGTACCAAAATCAAGTGTATGTGATGTTCCTGTGTTGTGTTAGGCATGTTGGTACTTCTCTTCCGAAGGGGGGGGGGGGTGGTTACCACCCCTATCCATCACTTTGGGATCACCCTGTATCTTACCTATACCCCGGTGGATGTTTGTTTTTGGATGAAAAGGAGCGTAACATGTCAATTGACAATTACATAAAATGATTTGGCACCAAAAAAGGGGGTTTTAGCAAGCCGTGGGAAAAAACCTGAAGGGGGGACCCCCCCCCCCCTTCGGTAGACGAGGGTTAAAGGCAAGCACATTATTTGGTTATCCAAATTTTATTCGTTTAATCTTCACAGCTTATTTGACATTGTCAAGACCAGGCGCTTGGTAGTTTGCTCGAGTCTGTTATTGCTGGGGCAATAACATATTTGGACTACTACCAAGCATTAAGAAAAATCAACTTTACTGTTTTGTTTGGGTAGTGTTAAGAAACTGAAGTAGTGTTTGAACTCTATGCGGTTTTCTCCATGTCATCATGTATAAATGCATGGCGGGGCAGGCCCACAGTTACTTGTACACACTATTTTTGATAAAATTTCTGATATTTCAAGGTACAGTACAAGAGGGTAATCTCAGACCATCAAGCCCCAAAACAGGTGCTGGTAAAAGAACTTTTAAGTATCGTGTCTCTGTGGCATTATCAACAATAAATGTTCTCAGATGGTCTAAAAATCATATGTGATTTCCCTCACCTTGTATGAAGTTCCACCCATACATTAGTGCAATATAATTAACTTATGTACTATCATATTAATGTCGTCATGCATTGTGCAGTATGTAAGTATGACTTTTTAACAATTTTTAAAATGAAGTGTTATTTTTAATATTTTTAACAACACTTTTGTTTTTGTAAATATTGGTTATAGTTTAAGGGTTTGAGGGGTGTTGGTTATTTTGTGGTCAGTGTGGGTTTTGGGAGTGGAATTGGGTGCTGGGGTGTTTTTTTGGCTGGGTGTTATATGTGATTTTTTGATGGGGGTTGGTGAGGTTGGAGAGATGGCTTCAAGTGTAGTTGTGCATGCTTTTTTGGATATCGTTAGTTAGTGTTGGGAAGTGGGTTGGGTGGGTGTGTTTCATGTTTGGAAATTCCTTTTACCCTTTATTTCTCGTTGAGGTCTGGGTTGGTGGGTGGGTGGTTATGAAGGTGGAAATCATCTTTCTGTTTTTTATGCTTGTCAGATGTTTTTGTCATTAGATCTGTTTTAATGTATGGCATGTGGATTGAATTATCTTCCAGGTTTTCGAAATAAATAAATAAATAAATAAATAAAGTCTTGTTTTGCATTCAACGTTTTTCCACTTGTAAGGAGAATATTTTTGAAAGTCCCAGTTACTGGAAACGTTTTCAACGATTTCTACTATATAGTTGTAATAAGTAGTAGTGTGTATTAGATTTATTCTGTTAGTCGCTCGATTGAAGTATCACTTTTGGTTCTTGGCTCAAATGATGGCAAATGACAATAATTATTTACAGAGAGAGCGAGCGAGTGAGATATACTATAGACAAATCGCAAAATCGTAAGAAAATCAAAATCAAAATAATTATGTACACGTTGAGATGTCGTTACACATTCCTGGCTCTGGTAGATGTGTGTTAACGCAACGACGCGTGTTTTGTAGTACATGGTGTTAGATAAAAACGGTCTATAAAACGCGATCGCACGTACCTATCTCGCACTTGTTGAACTTTATACCCAAGGTTTTTATGAGGTGTATTTGGTCCCAAGGAATTCAAATTCAAGCGGATGTTTTTTTGTTAAAAATCTGTCAGCTACAGAAGTGGAAAATACATTGCACAGTACCAGTTTCAAATATATTCTCTATGAAACGGGGATCGCAATTCATGTTTCGTCAATAATATTTTTTGGTGCAGGCGCGCAATGTAGGTTGCCGTAAAGCTTTGTGTTGCAATTTAATATCGCCTCAACTCCAAAGAGAAAGGAATAATATAAAAAGTTGACATCATGAACAGGTTGTATTTTTTTGCCTCTGATGTATTTACTTACGTTTGAAGCAAATACATCAGAAATCTTTGAGACCTCACTATCTCGATGTTTTACATAATTTGATTAAAATTATTGTCATGTCCATAACGTTTTGCAATAACAAGCATATCAACTGTTAGTGCCTTCTCCACGCAATTAAAAATCGGTTTTACACCAAAAGTGTCATTACGATTACAATTTGATCTCGGCTTGGTGCTTGAACACTGCAACCAATTTTAACTAAAAGCCAACTATCTTCTCTTGGCTCGTAGTGTTTGGCAACGAAATACTGTTAAATTCCCATGACGATTATTTATCATCGGAGAATGAAAGAGGCCGAAGACGTCCCAACTATCTTTAAAGGGTGATTATTCAAATCAAGCCCGACCGTTTATCTTATAAATTAACCATTTCTTCGATATTTCCTCCACTCACCCCGTGTGTTTGTCCTTTGTAACGTTAGGGTATCCTGGCCATTGAATACACAGTGATGTCTTGATGAAATATGGTCGATTTTCCTGAAACCGGTGCATTTTTGGAGGTTAGACCCCCCAAAAAATTGTCCAAATTGAAAGGTTTTATTTTAATTAAACATTTAAGTATTCAATACCTATACGGGAAAAATAATATGCCAACAACACCTACTGCACAGTAGCACACAACTTTTGTTTACAGCAAAGAATAGGTTTATTACGTTTATCAAAATTTTTAAACCAACAAAAATATACCAACTAATGCCATTATCGGAGAGGTACCGGAAACATTTTTATTTGTACGAAGTTAAAGTTTGAGTAGCTATTGAACTCAAAAGATGCTCCAATTGATTCGTTTATTACGTTATCCTTGAGTATGAATTCATGCCTGAAAAATTAGACTTATAATCAAGAAATCTAAGATACTTGTTACCAATTATTCTAAAGAATATATTTTAATTGACACCATGTCATTCTATAGCCAAATATAGTTTTGATGATGTAAAACTAAAACGCATACAACGTAATAAACGATAACGTCATAACACAATCCGTAGTAACCATTTTGACAATTTAGTTCACATCTCTCATGAATAAGATGTATCTGATTTAAAGTTTGTATAATAACCAGTATCTAGCCACTCTTGATATCAATTTTAAATACTTGCTGGTCGCTGAGAAATGCCAATGAAGTAAGTACCCCCCCCCCCTTTCCGGATTTTCAATCTATCTCTAACAACGGGCTTGAACCAAATGACCTAAAAATAGCCAATTGTCCTATTTACAAAAAGGATGAAGTTGATGTATATTCATTACCGACCTATTTCGATATTACCATGTTTCCTCAAAAATTCTGAAAAGAATGGTCTTCATAGATGTTTCATTTATTGACAAACATAGGATCTTAAACAATAAGCAATTTGGGTTTAGGTCTCATCTTTCAACACATTGGCGATTCTGAAATGTCGATAAAATTTACAATGCTATTGAAAATAACGAAACTACATGGGTATATTCCTCGCTTTATTCTAAAGCCTTTGGATACTAGTAACCATACATTATTATTGCATAAATGAAGAACATTATGGGCTTTGAGCACGTATTACAATGGTTTTCGTAATTAATCTTGGTGAAAGAAAACAATATGTATCTTATAATTCGTACAAATCTGAAGTCAATATCTAACTGTGGTGTGCCACATTGTCAATCCTTGTCCTTTGTTATTTATCCTATATATTAACGATCTTTATTAAAGCGTCCTTCAATCTTAATTTCGTCGTTGTTTTGCTGATGACATGACCATAGTTGTATTCTGACAGAAATCTTGCTGATAAAATACAACTAATTCACAGAAATTCGAAAGGTCAAACTGGTTTAAAGCTAACAACATCTCGTAAACGTTAGCACAAACTACATGAATATGGGGACACCCATTAAAACTTTAAATTTCCCAATTCTATCGAAGTAACATTAGATGGAAAAGTGCTAACCAGGTTAACAGACGGAAATTTCTTGGTGTTTTATTGATGACAATCTTTCTTGAACTACCATATTGAAGCTGTATCCAACAATATCTAGAACTGTTTTGTCCTGGAAACAACAAATTAAAACACTTTGTTCCAAATTTATTCTACGTACCATATATTGTTCATAGTTATTACCCACATTCTATAGCATTCTTGCATGGGGTAAATACACTAAACTAATGTAGATAGAATTCATTAACTTAAAAGATAGCAGTGAGAAGTATTTCAATCGCCATTAAGATCACACTCCACCATCTTTTCAAGATTTAAATATCCTTAATTGACATGTAGTACCTTAACTGGTGTTTTTATGTACAAGAGCATTGATCCGACCAGCGTTCCATGATATCTTCCAAACCCTATTTACCAAACGATTTATTCTACATACTTATTCTACCAGAAACATAATTGTATCAATTCGCCAAAAAAACAAAACACGTTCGCTTCAAAAGTGTGAGGTTATGGGGCCTGGATACTGTAATAATTTACCTATTTTTCTGTTATTCAAAATCACCGGTTTAAGACATTTAAAATTTAACCTAAGAAAAAGAATGATGACACTCTATGTATAATTGGCTTTACTAGTTCTTCACAGTGCTTACAGTTTATCTTACTTCCATCTACTTTTATTATGATCTTGTACAATGTCAAATCTACACTCTCAGTACATGTTTGGTGTATTGATTTTGTGTTTATTTGTGTTGGGGGACGATTCCTTCTGGCCTTTGGCCTTTCTTTCGTTCCCCCCATGTCACCAATTCATAATGTAACGTATCTTAATATTTATTTACCTATTGTAGTGCTGTTGCGATTTGCGGAAATAACTTGAATTGACTTGAAATAAATGTATAACGTAATACACTTCCTTAAAAGGTCGCTTTTTTAAAAAGTTCAACATACTTAGACTTTGTTAAAGTCATTGTGGAGCTGAAGAAACCAGCTATTTCCAACTGCCGCATTATGTTCACTTTGAAATAAGAGGCACAACCAATATCTTATAAGGAGTTTGTGTGTGTTGTGGGTTTCCAAAAGAACTTAATATCAACTGCTTTGTGAAGGATAACGTAATCAACACGGTTTTCACGGAC